>PNEQ01020744.1:0-100351 GCA_003012365.1 Medauroidea extradentata | reverse complement strand
AAAATAAGACTTCAACAAGCCATTACGCGAAAACTATGAGAGATAAATTTTTTTTTCATAATAGCCGAATTTAGTCACATTTTGTGTCTAAAATTAAGAAAAAAAAATATGTTACAAATAAAAAATTAAAAAAATGGTGATGAATATTGTGGTTGACCTCGAGGTCTTCAGCGCTGGTGAAGGGTGCCATGATGTGAGTATAGAGCAGCGCCGGAATGAAGGGGCGGGGGAAACAGAAGATGCCCTAGAGAACCCACCAGCTAGCGGCATTGTCCAGCACGATTGACATGCAAAAGTCCGGGGACCGATCCCGCCGGGAATCGAGTCCGGATCGCCTTGGTGGGAGGCGAATGGCCTGACCATTTGGCCACCGCAGCCCTCCTTATTCAAAGGAAAATTTTTACATATAAATAAGGTATTACGGGCCATGTGCCCATTTAAAAGTACACAATGCAATTCATATGTATTTGAAAGAAATAATAAAATTTATGACAGTCTTATTTATTTACGGCAATTTTCAAAACAAAAAAAATAATAACTCAAAGGAACTTTGTTGTGTTTCTTTAAGCATTTTACCATACGGCCCATACTGTATATTTTCAGTGTCAACTGTCTCATTCGTGTGGGTAAGTTAGTTTTGTTATTTTTACGTGCCCGTAACTTACTAATGTTTTATTTTAATTTGCCACTATGGGAAGACTATGTAAGTTAATTAATTTTCACAAGGGGAACATGTATTCACAAGTAACGGCTATAAAACTTACAACATGTAGTACAAATATTATATTATGCCATTTTGTCACATGAACACCCTTGTTTCTGCTGGTTTAGCGATAGTAATTGTTTAAGCCTAAACGAGAGCATATGTTAAAACACATCTGGAAATTTTGTTAAAAATATTATTTTCCAAGACTGTGAATACTATGGTTTTAACTAATTATGTAACTAACGAGATTTTAATTATTGACCAAAACCGTATACATTTTTATTTTGAAAATAACATCACGGCAAAATCCATTCTAAACAAAACTGCCAGTCATATTTGTGATATAAGCCCTAGTTAGCGCGTTAAAAAAATATGTAGAATTTATTGGTTTGTGGACATACGACGTTGCTCATGTTTTGCTGGTCAAACCTGTGTTGAATGACACAGTACGAAAACAAACACGATATAACAAATATAAAAACACACACAAAAAAACAATCCCGAAAAAAATTTCTATCGTTTTTTTAAAATGATTGTTATATTAGACAACAAACAATTCTATAGATAGAATTCAGCCGAATATCGACACAACACCCAGACACAAAAGACAGACACAAATATAGAACCAGATTCCCAATATGAAACAAGATGGAACTAGACAAAAACAGTGAACAGTGGACATCAAACACAAGACAATAAACAACACAACACAAGTTAAAACCAACGAAAAAATGCAACGTTTCGGGGATTGCGATCTACCCCCGTCTTTAGGCTGAGACACAGCTGGTCGGAACACCAAGATGCGAACGAATTTCGCTAGAAAATAGGGGCTTATATATCCTGCATGGTCTCTAAGCTGCTAGGCCAATAGTGGCAAAGATAGTGTGATGGGCCAATGAGAGGTATGTACTCTCCTGATTGGTTGAGCCCCTTGCAGTGATTCTGGCTGGTGTTCTGCCAAGACTGTTTTACATAAATCTGTTTTATTTATTTATTTATTTATCTATTTTCTGTAACACTGTTTCTTTCTTTACTAAAGCCAACCATATATATTTTTTTGCATTTTATCTTTGGTTTTAACTTGTGTTGTGTTGACTATTGTCTTGTGTTTGTTGTCCACTGTTTTTTGTCTATTTCCATATTTTTTCATATTGGGAATCTGGTTCTATAATAGTGTATGTCGTTTATGTCTGAGTGTTGGGTCGATATCCGACTGAATTCTATCTCAAGAATTCTGTGTTGTCTAATATAACAATTATTTTTTAAAAACTGACAGAATTTCTCTGGGATTGCTTTTTTTCTATTTTTGTGTGTGTTTTATACGTGTTTTTTCTTGTTCGTTTTCGTACTTTGTCATTCAACACAGGTTTGATAAGCAAAACATGAGCACTGGCGTATGTACACAAACCAATAAATTCTATTAGTAAACTCCCATTGCAACAAACATTTAAAATCTCATTACAAATAACTACTGCAAAATAGTATGAACGGGGTAGCATTGCCTTTTAGGCTCGGCATCAACCACTATATTGTATTACCTATTTTATTTTATTATTATTATTTTGCTTTTCTGGAATTCTGAGACGAAAAATGTGAAGTTAACTATCACAGCGTGAATTCTATTTATCCTGCACTACAGTAAAACATCGCAGTTGAACTTTTCACGTATATTTAGGCCGCAATCTGCCTAGAAAGTTCAGAATATAAAATCAATTGTTTCAATAATTGAGGCCAAAGTACACATTTAAAGTTCAAATGCAATGCGAACCCCTAATTGTAGCGCGAAGTTAATAGAATTTACGCTATAATATCGTGTCTCACATATTTCTTCTCATAAATTAAAAAAAAACTAAGAAATATATATTATAGCGACTGATGCCGAACCTTAAATGAATACGCCTGAAACACCAGGCAGGCTTAAGAGCACAGATGGTTAATGTTGCTTAAAAAACTAAATCCACTAGATTATTTTCGCAAAACAATGAATTAGCTTACGAACTGAGCAAATGCAGGTCAGAATATGTTAGCATATAAAACCCTAGAAAACAAGTGGTAATTCATAATGGACTACAGAAAATTATACCAGCTAGTTTGTTGGATGATCTATACCTACGTAACGGTATTTATTACATCAACAAACTGTTAAATGTATTCCCAATATATTCACCTACGGAAAGGACTATGATTCTATAATTTTTAAATGCAACACTATTATTAGAAAAAATGATTTCGTGGCCCTCATGCTATAAACCTAAAAATACTAACCGGATTCGTAAGTCACAAAACTGCATATCTGAGTTAGTCATTAATACATATTATTCAGAGCTAAAATGGTATGGTCGCTGCTAAAGACCCATACAAAAATGGACAACTACGAACAATTTAACGCTAATTTAGCACATGCGTAGAGGCAATGCGGTTCTCGTTGAATGTGGCAGTCTGACCCTATCACTTCCCGGTTTTCGCACTTCAGACGTGAAAAAATAAATTAGTACCAACATAGGCCCATTACGGAGGACGTTTTCCTGTCATTTGGAATTTGCTAATTTTCTTATAAAACATGGAGTAGATGACATTTATTTTTAGCATTTTGCATGTCAAAAGGCCACATGTTATCATTTAGGTCACTTTTTGTAATTCATAAGCCGTTGTCTCAGTTACTGCACTGTAGCGACTTAAGTAAGATCATTAATTTTTTGTCAGTTGTTTCCCGTGCCCTATAATGCAATTAAAAAACATATCTGTTACTGAGCGGGAAAGGATACATCTAAAATGTCAGGGTTTTGATTTCTCAATTACCTCTCTACATATGAATATTTCCATTCTTTGTAACAACTAACGCTGACATGAGCATAAAGGTTTAATTTTCCCATTTATCGGGCATACAACAAATATGATATTGCGCAGACATACGTTTACTTTACGCCAAATCTGTAGCTCAAAACTGTACTAGCTGAAGTCGAAATTGGAATAACCTTTTTATGTTAGATTTGTTATTCAAATTGAAACAGCTCCTTTTCCACAGAAGTTAATAACAATTGCATTGTACCTGAGCAAAAAAAAATTAAGTACAATTGTTTATTTTAATGGAGGTGTGACATTTTGTATTTCAAGTAAATTTAAAAACTTAAAGTATTCCTTTCTGTACTCAGAATACCTCGGATATCGGACGCAAAAATTCCCTGAAAGTTTTAGATATAAACAGCTGAATAATTTTATCTGAGAAATTCTTAAAATGTTCTTTCAATAAGACCTCTCAAAATACTGGAATTCTTTTCTGGGTTCGGTGCAAATCGTTTCGTGGATAGGAACTTATTTTTAAAATGCTCGTTTCAGAAGTGTTCAGTTAAACGTGAAACAGTTGTGCCTGCAGCCCGTCGGCGAGAAAAATCCTGGCCTTTCGCCAGGCGAGAAAAACACAGTGCGCCCCACAAGGAAGATGGCGAAGAAGTGGCGGAAATAATGCGGAAGACGAAACGAGCAGACACACAGGGAAAACAAAACCACTCCGCCTATAACTGCCTGTTGCGTTCACCTTTCAGAACACAGTTTCCAGAAAATATTTTCAGTAGTGCGAGTGATAGGAATCCAAAATCGTCTGATACGAGACTTCAAATTTGTGTTCACTGACCAATTTAAGAGACTATGTCACCTCTGGTGCAGAAATGATTAATTTTGATACTAAAACTGAATATTAACATTAATCACTGGCAATGATTCTTTATAGAAACACTACACTTTACTACTCTGTGCGAAGACGCTTAGAAAAAGTACTTAATATTTACATGATTTTTCCAAATTATTACGACTCCAAATGCAGCCAAGCGAAGTAAAACTTCCGTGAACGTTTTAATTTTCAAATTATTTAAATTTAAAAATGCCGTATTTTCAAACGCCGCCATTAACATTAAGAGCACGTTTATATTGGCCTAACACATGAATGACTTAGCCGTACTTGTTTTGGTTAGCCGCTGCCCGACAGGCATTATTATGTATATTGGAATTTTACACTGACATTTAAAACTTATGAAATTTAGTGAACCCGGTTACGTAAAAGCTAGCTCGGGAAATTCGTCTGTTGTTAAGGCATGTATGGTTGCAGAGTTGTTAGTTAACAACGAAGAATTCACTGGTGTCGATTTTATAGTAGTCAAGACATCAAGGCAGCTCTCACGCATTGCGACGTTTTACTGAAACGTTTACGTTTATGTCAATTTAATTAAAAATCCGGAGTGGTGATATCTTACTACGAATTCATTATAATGTTTCATATTCGTGCTAGAATCATAAGTTTATGTTTAAAAAGTCAGCCGAATGAAGTACGCTATTACAAATTATTGAACCTATCGAGCTAACAGATTTTTTTCCCGCAATAATTGTTACGTTTCTCGTGAGCGGCCGTGAAAGTATCAGCCTGCCGTGTTGCCATTTTTAGGCGATTTTCACAGGACCCCGCCCACCTCTCTAATTATCAGCCAATAACGGGTGCATTGAACTCCCCTATTGGCTAATGATGTTGCCAAGGCCAATAGAAAAGTAAAAACACTACAGCTGTCGAGATTTTGTCGCAAACTCGTAGCTGTGTACTGCTGCTTTTAACTTGAAAGAACTTATAAATTTATACTAACCTTGTCACATTGTACATAGTACTTAGAAATTATCATTACATACATAAACTGTATTTTCATCGTTAATTGCAGATTATTCTGGATATTCGTGTAGCTTAAGGCATGCAGTCCGAACTGATGGTCAGACGGCGCTATAGTAAAGATTTTATTTCAGAGTAAATTCCTTTTTATTGTTGCCCAATGGGATTACTATACAAATTTATACTCTTCGGAGTTCCAGCCATACCTGTTTTGACAGCATAAACTACTTTACTTAACACAATTTTACGATCTGAACTTACGTTGCTGTAGTCTGTGTGTTACACACAATAAAATTAACAGTATGGTGACATCACAGGGACATCAACATGGCTATTAAAATTTTACCGCGAAAAAAAATTTTTCTTTTTATTTACGTTTTTCTCAAGTCATACAGACCCGAAGAAAGAAAGTATGGTACTGTTTGTTAAGTTGAACGTACTTTTAAATAAAATTATTGTTAAAATATGAATTTTCCCTATTAAAACTAGGTCTAATTTAGTTTTCATTAAATTGTAAGAGATAATTACTACCTCAAATATTAAATTATGTCAATAGTATTATAATACGCCTTAGTCGTTCACTTGTGACGATAACAATGTAAGGCAAGGTATTACGAAAAGTCCCTATCATAATACTTTCAAACAAATACATACAGAATCTGGAAACTGGAGGAAATCAACGAAAAATTCAGACAATAGTGGTGTATAGTGTGTTTTTCTCCCAGGATGTTGTTTTTTATTTTTAAAAATGTTGAACAAGAAATGCTAGTTTAGAAATGCTATTAAATCTACACCGAATCATAAACTGCGATTCTGCATGTTTCCTTAATTTTGTAGTTATTGGTTCTTTTTGACCATAGTAAATAAATATAGAGCGTATGGGTCAAGTGCCTAAGAGCATGGCTCTCATCGCAGATTGGACCTTCTTCTAAACTTGACTCCCGTTAGCTTCGGCTGATAACTGAAGTGTAAATAGAAGAGGGTAGAATGTGAAGGGTGGGAAGGGGGAGCATCCAAAGAAAACCCACTGGCAAACGGCAACGTCCGGCACATTTCCCAAAGGCGATAAAGTCAGGATCCATCCCGTTGGGAATATTGGTGGAAGGCGAATTGTCTGAACACTACACTGATGTGCTCTCCATTATACTAACAGTCTGTTACTTTGTACCTGTAAGTTGCAAATGCGTTAAAAGAGGATCTGTGAAAACTTCGCAATATCTGTAAAGCAAATTTATGGCGTTTAAAACGCCAAGTTTTTTTTATAACAACTGCAATGTAATTGGCGGCATAGTAGACTACAGGAGACTATCATTCATTCAGGTTACTTAATTCGATGGGCTCACCCTTTCGCTGTTTTCTCGAACTTTCGCCCAAAAGAAACTAAACAATAACACAGTTAACTGCGCTCTCCATTAATTGGGCATAGAGCCTGTTATATAAAACTGTGGGCACCCAAGACTGCCATTTCGCGTTCGGCCTCACAGTGCGCGCTAAGGTTATTAGTGTAAAAACACCCTTTCACTCTGCCCAGCGAACATACACGATGTAGGAGCCACTGTGGTGTAGTAGTTAGACCACTCGCCTCCCATCGTGACGATCCGTTTTCGATTTCCGGCGGGGCCTATTCCGATTTTACGCATTTGTAGGGAAGGGGGATAGATACTTCACTATTCCACAGCCCGCCTAATTCAGTCGCTTCTCAATGCAGAGCTTATTTTTATGTCATCCCTAACGTTTTGGCAGATGTCTACTGGAATCCAGCTTGAAGTCTGCCGATTCGGTTCAGTAATGCTAGAAGGAATTAACTACACATTAATGTTTTCGGGATCTAGTAAGTTCGGGATAACATTAATATAAATATTTTTCGTATATATAGAACTAGACCAAATTACTGGTGTTTGAGAAGGTTCCCTTTTTTATAGCAAAATGCATGTATTTAACTGCACTGTTTTAAACTAAGAACCAAGAATTTGAACTTTGGTAGTTAGTTCCGTCTTTCATAACTTGGTCAAATTTATTCAGGTACTCTCCCATTACACTATTATTTTATCCACAACGTGAAGACTGACTGTCACTATCTGTCATTTGACCGTGATCTCAGAGACATGCAAGATTTCTACTCGCAGCGTTTTCATCTAAGAAGTATTTGCGTCTATTCAACATTAGAAACGTTTTTGGTCATATTTAAACAAGGGCTAAAACTGGGTAAGGGACCGGCCTTAGCCTTTGTTATGGGAACATCCAAGCATCCCACCCGTATCAATTTTGGGAAATTATGTAAAACAGAAATCTGGATGGCTGGAGGCGCGAATCGAAACCGGTTCCCCCCGAATGCAAATCCAACGTGTTACTATTGTGCCTCCCCAACTTGTAATGTTGTTTGTAACTGTACGGCAAGGCTGCTATAATGGACATACTCCCCGGGGTAAGGTATGTGAATCCATGCTTGGGCTCACGTCTTGTATTTTGCACTGAACTTCCCAGATTCTAGTAAACTCATACCAATGATCATGTTCAAAGTGGAAATAAAAATTGTGACATTCATAGTTAAGTACAACAGTTTATAGACAGAATTACACTCTACGCAGTTAAAACTTAAATACAGCACGTAAATTCCAAACGTGTTAATAAAATTCATCTTTATTCCTTTTACCAGTAAAGAGCTAAATATAATTTTTCTCTTATTGTGATAACATCAAAGGTATACTATAAACTTTTAAATTACCTTAAATAGCTGCGTTTTTTACATTCGCTCCAAAAACATCAGCCAAATATGCTAACTAACTCATTTTTATCTCACCACCCAACATTTATAATACATTTGACTAAAACAGGGATTTACGAGTGGTTTCCTTTTGAACTCAGTCCTCCAAGCGTACTGTGCTGTTCAGAATAAATAAGAGCACTCGCGGAGCCCAAAATATTTCAAAGTCCCGTTCTGGTATGTTCGCGTGTTCCGCAGGCGCACTATACTCTATCCATTCCAAGATTGCAGCTTGTATCACTCCGCCTGTTCCCGCGCTTAAACGACATTGGCTGAACAACAAACCGTCGCACCACCTCCGCGTGTCTCGCGAGCTGTCGACTGGCGACAAGTGGAGAAACGGAATCGCGCCTCGCTGTGGACGAAATGGAATCACGATGGACGTGGCGTCGTCGCGTAAGTCGTAGTTAGTACATTCCATGCACATATAGTATTTCATGCGCACAGAGTGATATTATATTACAGAGGATTAAAAAACGTAACTAAACGATAAAATTACCTATCCTGAACTAAAACACAGAAATTTAGCGTAGGACCTATTTCCTGTCGCAACGACACTGTTAACTAACCAGCCAACCAATGGTCGAGAGCTACCTGTGACAAGTGTTTATTTCTGCTGCAACCTTGGAATGGATACAGTATAAGTCGCAGGCGCCAAGCACTGGTTGGGAATCGAGGCGCGCGCTGCAACTCGCAAAATAAAACTCCTTGGAGGAAAAAGCACACAACTCCCAGAGTTGAAAACGTTGGTTTGCAGTTTATTTCGTTGCATTTATTTAACAGTATTTGCAGAAATGTATACATTTTGTCGAACGCAATAAGCAAAGTATATATCCAGGACAGTATATTGGTCATTGAACAAGCGAATCATTTCCTTCTCTTTCTAAAGATAATTTATAGTTTACAGGTTCAAGAACAGTGTTACTGAAAGGGGCATGAGTTGTTCTTGAATCCCGAGCACGCCTCAAATATATAGCGAAAGTTTAAAAAATGTGGCATACCACTTTAAACATTTTAAAATTTTAATATTATTATATATTATCTACCATCATATTATGTATTTATGTTCTACAAATTGGCATTTTGTATTAAAAGTCGGTGCTTATGCATTATGATTGAAAAGTGATATGGTTTAGGGTGGCATTAGAGGACAACCTCAAAAATAGAATCCTGACTAGGTCATTGTCGAAAGAATCTTTGCTTTCTCCGTATCAGCACTTTTTCCGTCAGATATGCGACTCAATTATAGAATTATGGAATCAGAAAAACTAAAATATATTTATAAAGTAAATATTTAAT
This sequence comes from Medauroidea extradentata, assembly GCA_003012365.1. Lineage (NCBI taxonomy): Eukaryota > Metazoa > Arthropoda > Insecta > Phasmatodea > Phasmatidae > Medauroidea > Medauroidea extradentata. The sequence continues at coordinate 90,934 of PNEQ01020744.1, read as the reverse complement.
GCCCTTGTTAGTTATATAAATGCTGGATTGTTAAAACGGTTAGATATTATAGACATATGGTGTGACAGCGTTTTATTAGATGTCATTCACAGTTTAATGTATAATATCCAATTAAAAGCATCCTTCTCTGACCTTACATTGTGTAGTCAAAATAGTATTCTGCTTACTATATTAGGACTAATTGGAGACCTAAAAAGTACGCCGTTTCAGTAAACTGCACTTTTCACTGCATAGTTGTTATGTGCTATAGCCTAAATGGTCTTTAAGTACTACGATAAGGGTTAACAATATTGGTTTTTCCTATTTCGCTTAGGGATTGTTAAAGTTTTCTTCCTTTGTTCGGTGTTATGTTAGAAGCAGCGGAAGATAAAAATTTTTTGCAGCTTATATTGACATCTTATATAATCGTAACACTTAAGGTTTGTCTCCGTAATATGTTTCATGGTCGGTTTTCTTGAACATTAGTTTCGGTCTGACAAACTATCATTACAGTGCTGTGGGTGAATCCACGTAGTATAGTAAAACTATTGAAAATAATTTAATATCACACACTGCAAGAAATATTGAATGTAGACCATTTTCGCACATGCACGCAGTGAACGTTCCTAAAAGCGACGGAGAAGTACTTTTTCCCACTTATTACTGGCCCACAGCTATGTAGCCCCTCGGCTAAGAGTGAATCTATTTTATTATGTTACAGGTATAAATGTGACTTAATTATGAAACTTTTCATGAGACCGTGGTATAGAGTGTAACATGTAACTTCGTTAGAGTCACAGAAGTTGCTCAAAATAGTTGTTTTGGAATTAACTCCACTCAGAATATAAAATATTTATTTAGTATTGTTCTATGGAAAAGGTCATATCTTTGCTGAGTGAAGTGAAATGTACCGCAAATGTTTATATTTGCTTTGTTCACAAAAAAAATTACCGTTTAAGTTATATATAAATATGTACAGGCTCTTACTAGGGAATTATTAGTTTTGCCATTTAAGTTTTATACTGACCGAGATCAGGGATGCGGCCTAGTAGGAAGCAAGTATTTTTGGGTTGTTAAAAAATAACTACGTTTCACGGTGTCGCACTAACAAAAGCCAATAGGGACTTAGCAAAGGGCTGTTAGGAACGACTAGTAAAAAATAATAAGAAAAAATTTCGATTCTGGTAACGTACAGGATAAGACGTATCCGGCTTTGGCTCTGGAGAAAACGACGACCGGACCCATTCCTAGGATATTGGTCATCTATCCGGGAGGATGGAGAAGTACTTCCTGACCTAGAGGACAGTCTGCAGGATTCCTGATGTACTGAGAGGTACATTTTCCATGACGGGAAGGATGTTCGTCGGTCCAGGACCAGTCACCATCGCAGTCTCTACATTGTGCCTGTTTAAGGCCTGAGTTTGTCCTCGTTAGTCCGAGGGAGGGCTATACCCACTGTCCGTGGTGGAAACCACGATAACGAGGTTTCTTTCGCCATCTGCCAAATGTTTCCTGAACTCAGGAGAGTTCAGGATTTTGAAACCAGCCTACTTCAAAACGTGGTGAGCTTTTCAATCCCCTCGACACCCAGGAGCTTCGTAGATATTATAATTACTTCACTCTTCACCGTAATTAGAGTCAGCAGTAGAAGTGCCACATTCTCACGGGAATCCCCAGAAGATAAGAACACTCAAGCCGGAGCATAGATACTAACTCTATTGAAGAAATCTACATGATAATTGCTAGCTTGTTCTCATTAAGGTCGTTCTGTTTTAATGTTGCCAGGGAAATATAAATTTAGAAATCTTGACGTAATAAAAATATGGTAATTTTCAGAGAACTGATAGCTGATCTAGAAAGAGTCTATTATATCCACACTGATGTCAAACATGGATTATTCAGATCCACAGTTTAATTTTAAAAATATTGTCCACTTTCATTTGTATATAGTTAAACTACATTAATTTTGTCTACATTTATAGTCTGGATTTCAAGAGAGCCCAAGTTATATTTACAAGTTATTGTTGTTTAGGGTCTGTTCTGTTCATTGCAAATAAAACTCATTTTCTGTGCCAGGAAAAGAGAGATAGTTCAGAAACTAATTTTTTTATATTTTATGTGTGTATTTCTTACGTACGGAAAGAGGGCTCACGTACACTCAAAGTTATATATTACAAGAGACAATTATTTCAGACAATTTGGACGAACACAAATTCACACCCAGCCTGACCTGGGAAGACGGAGAAGTAAAATGAGGGAATGCCCGCTGAACGTGTTAGAGGAAAACTACGTAAGGATACAAAACAGAATGAGTATCTCGGATTGACAGACAATTGCGCACTTGAAATACTCGTCAGTGTTGGCGCTTATCACTCCCTTGTACTCATGCCTCGAAAAACTTAAGACAGCTCTGATCATGTAGAGCTCTTATTAGAGAAGTGCGAAGTGCGAACGATTCTTGATTGACGTTGCTGTTTTGAAATATAATTTTAACGGAAGCAATCCATTATGAAACTTAAATGTGTATTACATAAAAGTTTACCCCATCCAAAAAAAATCAATGTTGAATATTAATGTGTCGAGTTGGTCTCTATATTTAGTTAGTCACTTAACTCACACATGTAGCGTAAAATATTGTTTTAAATTGATAATATCACATGTGAAGTTCAGGAGGGGCCACAGAAAGAACTTCATGGACGCCATTATTGCTTTTCTAAGGGAAATCAAATATGGTAATGGATTTGCAATTGTTAAACGACTTATACATGCTATAACTGAAGATGTGAAACGATGAACAATTGAGCTGCAGCTTGTTTTATAATCTGTTAAATAATTATTTTGGATGCAATTTGTGCCAGGAAACCCTATATACGAAAAGAATATAAACTAGTCTATTAAAGTAAGCAGCGAACTCTATCAAATTCTTAAAAGTTGTAAGTATGTTTGTGAAGAGCAATCACAAATTATAGTTATGTAACTTGATTATGTACAAGTCAGAGTTGTAGTTTAGCTTAGGTTTGTTTAGTATCGTCTGGTTGCAGTCATTTTTAAACAACGGTTCTCTGTTCACTGTAACCGCGCTGGAGATGTGAGTGTTGGGGCCTCTCTACCTGTGCTTCAACATTGGTGCAAAAATCTCAAATCATTGTTAACATAATGGTTATAAAATGCATGATTAATATCAGGAACAAAATGCACTATTCTAGGTAGGTGTTTTGCAAAATAATGCATGATTCGTTTGAAAATAAATTATTTTGTTTGATTTTGGCTTACTTTCGTTTCAAAATTGATGGTAATTTGGATGCGAAAATCTGAAAATCTACCAAGTTTATTGTTAGACCACAAAATGTAAGTAAAAATTATTAATTTAACAAACAATTTTGGGATTCTTCGATGAAAAATTACGTCGCTTTGGAAAAAAAAAAAATTTCGAAATCTCTGCTAAACTATCTGGCGTGGCCTTGAACTGACTCCAGCTCATTTCGGCCAGCGTCCGTCACGCAACCAGTTGCAGCAGTATCGCTTAAAAGGATGCATTGAGATTACGTGTCCTTGCTCGTGGGTGACGGGTTCAAGTCCCTTGTAGTGACCCGTCTGGGTAGACGTAGTCTGCGAGTGCAAGGCCTAGAGGGGCGGGAACTCCAAGGGCGATCAACGAACACACTGCAAGTCACTGAACTGGTGTGCAGCTAGCTCGCCTCTGTGAGACATTCATTGGGACAACATCGCTGTATTTAGTCACATTAAATATAACGTACTGGAAATATAATATGAGACGAAAACTGAGAAAACAAGCCTAGCTTGGCTGTAGCCAACACATACACAAACCAAAAACAACAGAATATGAAATATCCCATAAGGAAGAAGTGAATAACAAACAAAGAGAAATAAACTAAACATAAACTAAAAATAAAAGTTGAAAGACAAACCAAATAATCTGAAAAAAACTCAGGACATCACAATTAAGGGCTTGTTCCCGAGTATTTTTTCAGACTGGTGCCAATAACTCATATTTTTTAACCAAAAGTTTTGGAAAAATTTGAGTCAATGTGCAATCACACGACGCACAATACTGTGGACGCGTTTTTTTTTAAATAATGTACCATTCGCCAGCAAAACAATAATTTCCCTTATTTTTGCTTATTTTCACGACGAAAAACGTGGTACTTTGGGTAATGAAATCTAAAAAACCATTCAGTATAATTCTACGAAAAAATGCAGCTACAAATTATAACATATAAGTGTCAAAACTGTGCAGCGAAATTTTGATATGAGTATTAGGTAGCAATAAAAAAATATTTTCGAAATCACTACAAAACTCCGTAACAAAGCCTTAATTAAGACAAGCACAGACAATACTGAGACGAAGACAATGTTGGAAACAAGACAGGATAACAACTACGACGTTACAACAATAGACTAGATAAAACAACGAAGAAGCTACAAAAGAACACAGTAGATTTCTTAAGACCGACTTTCCACGACTTTTCGGGAGCATATGTATGTCCACAACACTACAGTACGTTATTCTGCCCCATTGCAAGAAACATTCAAAGAAATTTCATATTAAAGATAAATGTGTAGTGTATACGTATATACATTTTAAAAGATTCTCTACCCAGATTTACACACCAAAAAAGACCTCAAAAACATCCCATCCCCGCGAGAAAATAAGCTCTGAATAATAGTGGAAATGGGCACACACACATGTCAGGTTCTTTGGATGCTATTCCTAGGGATAAGTATTCTCAAGCCCAGTATATTCGCCCATTGTCTGCTGTTCCCAGTGAGTAGTAGCTAGCGGACAAATGCACAGAGAAAAAGGTTTGGTTGATTCAACCGTATATATGTTTGTATGTGGGTAAACAAGTATGTATTAGATTCAACAAAAATTTTGTTGGCTGAACAACATTTTAAACGCGCCAAGCATTGCTTATTTGTCCTAACAAAATGTATATTTAACTTGACTAAACCATCCTTTTGGGATAACTATACCAGCCAGGTAACCAAATATTTGGTTGGTTCAACTGTTACACGCTTGTTTGTCCATGTACAAACATATATACTGTTGAATCAACCAAACCTTTTTCTCTGTGTGGATACGTGGCCTGAGTACACGGGGTACAGTGGATTCTATCACGTCGGTCATTGAATCCCCTAGTTATTCCTATGCCCGTATAACCTAAGCACGTTGAGTAGTTTCGGAATAAACTAGTGTCGGCCGAATCTCTGTGTGGCTTGGGCAGGCGACCACCTTGACCCCTGATATGCCCGAGACTGTAGGAACTGGGCAGGCTCGCTGTAACCAGAAGTTACCGCCGTTCCCAGAGCTCAGCCGCGTCACACGGGACCCGCACTGGAACTTTTACTCCCGAGGAAACTGTGTTCCAGGGCACAGACTGTTCCAGGAAAGAAATGCAGCCCGGGGCTGCAGGACAGTCGGCGGGGCTGGAGCTTGGTCAATAACGTGGGGGCGCGGGTTATTTAAGGTTCCCGCGTTCTAATTGGGCTAAGTAAGGTCAACACGGGACGGCCATTTAGGGACGGGCCCAGGGGTGGTTGGGAGGAAGGTTCGCCTCTTGGTGGAAGAGGGGGGTGGCGCTGTTAAGATAAGAGGCGCCAGGGCTGGGAGCTCTCCCACGATAACTCTACTCGTCACGGTCCACGACCCTCGCTTCCACCACCCCTCCTAGGAGCCACATCCCTTGCAGGAATATGTTCCCTGCCGCACCCGGCTCGTAATTAATGTGCTTGCCCTGGGCGGCGTGTCTCCGCAGTTTCCACGCTTCGCCGCCGCCGGCAACGCCTTCTCCACTGACCCTACCTTGCTACCACGTTACTGATCTTCATCCCTCCAGTACACCCACCTGTACCTGGATAAAGGTCAAGCAAGTGGTAATACGTCTCTTGAAGAACTGTATTACCTAATATAAATAAGCAGCTTGGAAAATAAATTTCACTGGTGTAGTTTGTCGGTTAGAACCCACCGAGTATGCTAAGTCTATAACGTGTACGCTGAAAAAAAAAATCTTTTAGTAAACTTACCCTGTTGAATTATTTTGTGGTAAACCCAATATCAATTTTGGTGATCACTATTTTTAGTGGCGATAGAAAAGTGGTCTTTCTGGTTAGCACAAAAAAAAAATATTTGGCAGGGCGATTACTAACAAAATATTTTCGCAGTGTGTTTGCGCGTTAAAAATAATGCTGGTTTGTCTCGAATAATTACATAGAGTATGCTACCCGTTCGTGAAACAACCATGCAAATAAACCGCAATTATTTTTAAAAAAATAAAGCACCTAGACTGTTGGAAAAGAAATAAAAAGGCTATTAATGAAAAGTCGTCAATTGACTCGACTGCAGTGGCTGCAGAGTCGAAACAATACTTCACAGTGCCGGCTCAATTGTGGTTCTGTATCGGTGAGATGAAGCACCATTTCGGCATGGAAACATAGGTTTATTCAGCGTGGAAAGTTCTTACCAAAGATGGATAACGATAACATGCATCGTCTCTGTGATAGGCAAAGTCGAGGTGCGATAGCAAACAAAGGATCACCGCCTGATCGTCAACTAATTGCGTAGTTCTGAGCTCATTTCATGCTATTTTCTCACTGTATTTCAACAACTTGTGAGGCTAAATCTTGTTGTTGTGGTTACCATAGGGTACAGAGGATTCCTATTTCTTATAACAATGATTCTTATCACACCTGCTTCAATGAAACTCAGCATTAACAGGCCACGTAGATACATCAAATATTGCCTTAGGTAAGCTGCGTATTGCAAAGTCTTTGCTTCATAAACGTTACTCATAGCCTGAGTTAGATTTTTAAGAAAAATGAGAAAACGTAAAGAAATTCTTCGTTATTTCATGATTCTTCAGACAAGGGCACATAGCCCTCTTAGACTGTAAATAATATAATTCTGTCATGAAAGTAAATTAATGCTTAATGTAGTAAAGTAATACGAGGGAGGAGATGTTCTAAGTTCAGGGGGCCTAAGCTCGAACTGCACTCGTATACGAAATGTTAAATTTTCTGTCGAAACTCGCACGATTTAAAAAAAATGGTAAGCTCGAACCATACGAGAGCCCTCGTATACGTCCAGACCGTGCGAGTTGGTACTCTCTCGGTAGGCACCATTCACCTTCACAACTCGTATACGTCGAGTGTAATAAGCAGGCAAAATGGCCACCATGGCAAATTCCACTTCTTGAAATAAATCGAGTTTGACGGCACACGTGGAATATAAGAATTTCGTATCTATACGCGAAACACAATAAAAGAGCAGTACAAAATTACTGAGGCTGAAAACTACCAATTAATTGTGACTAAAATGAAAGTGTTTACAACTTACGTAATACTTAATAATAATCTCTCGTGTAGCATGTGATGTAATAGGCAAGTGGTATGTGGCAGCATAGAGCAGTTGGTAAGGCGACGGGTTTCTAGTAACAAGTACTCCAACATGATCCCGGACCATGGTTCGAATCCACTTCAATTCTGGCAGAAATTTTTGCCGACCCCTGTAACTTAGTTGGTTGAGCGACCGACTTCGATACGAGGAGTTCTGGGTTCGATTCCGAGGCCTGGCTGGGTGTAAAATTTGTGCTTGTTCAATTTGTCTCAAAAAAATTGTCTCTCTACGGTTGGTTGTCTCACGACATTTACTCGGGGTTGTTTAAATAAGTCACATTAATGGGGGGAGTGTTCGGTGCAGTGATGACGCGGAAGATACCGCCTCGCCACTGCACCAAACATTAAAAAAAAGTTATCAGAGCTGCAGCGTCGTTAGTGAACTTTTTAGCTGCAGTGAGTTCAAGACTTGGCCATAGAAAGTAAATTTTTTTACATAGTTAGTATATTCTTTTTGTCTTCTTGATGTTGAAAATTTGATTTAAACGAAAATTTACACGAAATATAAGCGTGCGAGACTGTTAATGATTTAACATAAGTTTAGTGCTATGATGATTAGAGAAACAACTATAGGTCTACACACTGTTGACGATTCTTAAATATCAATGCCACTACCATTAGGAGAAGAAGAATACGAATAAATATGCTATGATAAAGTACAGAGGAAAAAAATCGTATTAGATTTAGGGCCTACAAGGTATACAGTTCAATGAATTTTTTATTTCCTTAAATGTTGTTTCCCAGTTATGTACTTACTGCCAGTTTGTGGTAAGCATAGTATTTTATGTTTCTGTTATTACTTATCAAAATTGATATCGTAGACATTTTTGTGCGACAAGCATGCAATGTGTGCAAAACAGAAATAGTTGGAAACTTATTTCATCAAAAAACTTGGTAAATAACTGTAGGGTTTTCCCACATACTTAAAACTGTGGTACATGTTCACAAACTGGAAGAAAGTGATAAATAGGAAAACCTTACAGATTATCGGATGTAAAAAAAATAAAACTTACAACACCAAAATTCATTTCAACAAGACATTTTACATTTTAAATTTATTCATAAAGTTTCAATGAAACTAGTTCGGCTGAATACCATTTTCAGTGTGTGGTTAGCGATGTGATGTAAGTAATAGACTGTAAATATCTTATTTGAATGAACATCAATCCTTAAAATATGTCTTTAGAAAGTGCTGTAAAGTTTACAAGTAGTAAAAAAATTTTTGTAATATTCTGCTTTTTACTGTCAGTGCCTGTATAACATATATGGTTGTTAAAGTATTTTTTGTTGCAAAATGAGTATTCCTATGTAAAAAGTACTCAACATTTATGGTGTTACTAACCTAATCTTCATAGCATAAATTATGTGAAATACGTCTAATAAGAGGGGGAAACCCAGTAGCTAGAGCTGAGTCTCATTCCAACCAATGAGATTCCAAACAAAGAAAGTCAAACTGTCTTATCAATCGCTAACAATCCCACAGCTATAGAAGCTATACACCGGGTCAATAGACCAACATATTTAGTGTTGGTAGTACAAGGAGAAGTAACACTTTCTGGAATAGCGTCTTCAAGATGCAAATAAGCTTGTCTTGAGACACTAAAAATTTACTAGCTAACCTCGACGTGGACCTCTTCACTATCTGTCCTATTCGCAGATTAGTTAAACGAAATAATGGTGGAACAAACCCCTTTACTATAGTTAGGATGGCACTTTATAAAAAAGTAATAAAATCGACGATAGTCACATCCGGCTCTTTCGAAAATGTCATGATCAGTTATTTTTCTCTATAGCTATGCCAGTGATGTATTAGATTTCACCAATGAACGAAAAACCATGTCTAATAACTTTCAGCTCCACGAAATAATAAATTATATAGATAATCTGTAACATTTACTATATAATAGAATTAAAAAAATACGTTAATAAAGGAAAGTGTAGTCTTCATACTGAATAGAGTGTTTGTACCTATGATAATAGCAATGAAACCCTGCAATCAATCAAATTAAATAAAAGTAAGAAATTCCATAAATTCACAAGAATTGCCATTCGACATAAATGTTCTGTATTAAAACATTTCCTCACACATGAATATTAGTTCTATATTAAATAATATAACCTGTTGCGTAATGTCAACTTAGAAATGAACCAAATTCAGAGAATATTCCCTTTTGACATACGAAAATCTTTTTTGTCAACACTGGGATACAAAGCTGGAAAACGATCGTATAAAAGTTCTTTATATAGGCTAAAACATCAAAATCTTTACTGCAACAACTATTTACTTTTGGCTGGGATCGTATGTACGACGTAACATTTTGTGTCTGGGAAAAATTGCCACATAAAAAATGCAAAGACTTGTGGAAATGAATGTTTTACTAACCAATATCTATATTTGCTTAGAATAAAGTTTTTAAATGTGGTGATGAACGAGTGATCAACATATTGGTCTTTCTGTTACAGCTTACCTAATTTCAAATCCCCACAGTGTCATAATTTTTAAAAATTATTTTAATTTTTTTCATATTTTATGTGAATTTATTTTCAAATTACGAAGTTTTGTTACATTTTTGCTTTAAAAAACAATAGTTTCGAAACCTAACGCGCATTAAAAACTGATTGCCAGGATCGTAAAAAAATTCCGCACTGCTGTAGTTGACTTTTAGTAACTTTACTGGTGCAAAAATTACCCACGGTCGTGTAAGAATAATTTTTCTGCTGATTTACCAACAGTACTGTGACCAAAGTATACACATTCAACTTGCAACAAATCTTGAGATATTCTCTTTATTTATATTCCATCATTTCAGAATGAATTAAGTTGTGTTATTATTTCCTCCCTCAACATTCTGCCTACTCTTGCTGTTCAAGCGGCTGTCAGCTTGCATTCGGCACGTTTTCTGTTCTTACAGTCTTAAAACAAATGCCGTCAGTAAGATTGTTGAATGTGACATACGATGTCTTATTGAAATTTGTTTGTAAATATTGTAAAACTATAACATAAAAGTGAAATATAAAGAAGACCGCATTCGTAACTAGAAATAATCTTATTTAAAAAAAAATATATATTTGTAACCGATAAAAGTTTATACACTACGTCAAAAAAATTGTGATAAAAATGTTATTATTTATTTTATAATGAAGTATTATCTATATACGAAAATTTTCAAATATTTCAATTTGTTTTTCCACAATTGATTTGTGGATCCACAAAAGGTAGCGAAATATATGTAGGCCTATTAAAGCGATAAATACTTGACGAGCACCACTAATTCAAAAGGAATTTTCTTTTGCCCGTTTTCATTTTGCTCAATTCCGCGATTTTTAAATACACCGCCATGCAAGTGTCAACATCACTTCATGGATGCCAACCTGACTAAATGATACACACTTCCACTCGAACGCTACTACCTTCTAATAAGTAAGGCGTATATGAGTGACCGGTGTTGGAGCTTACAATCCCCGTCTCTTATACTTTTTGCGCCGTACGAGACGATTCGCATACGAGCTCTTCTCGCACAAACTCGAGCTTAGGCCCCCAGGAGTAAAATAATTGTAGATCAGTGCGAAGCATGGTCGTGTTCAAAGGCAAGTGGTGTTAGGTCCGGTCATGCACGTGACGTTTGTGTAACAGGGACTTGTGTCTCTCGCTAGAATTCAACGTAATTAAGGTTAATTCTACTACATGTTAGAAAGAAAATATGTTTCCTTATGGGAGAGCTTGGCACAGGGAACATTTCTGCCACTAGTCTCGCTTCAATAGCTAATGTATCAGATAAATACTAAACCGTAGTAAAATTAAATTTTAATTAAACTTGAAAATGATGGAAGTAATTCAATTTCATTTTAAAGTGAAAAGAAACCGATTTCGCGTTTTAAATTATCAACTTAAAGTAACTAAAATTCAGGAAAGCTCTGTGATTGGTCGGTTTAGTGCACCACCGATAGCAGCGCTCAAGCGGCAGAAATTTTCCCTGTGACAAACTTATAACATTGATCTTTCTAACCTGTAGTAGAATTAACCTTAGACGTAATTTATTTATTCCAGACGTTTTCTATCGTTACTGGTGAGTCTCTATTTGATTAGGCACATGCTAATTCTGATGCGCTACAACTGAACGTCCGTGATTCGTCTGTAAACAGCTAAACAGTGCCACATAACCGCCGTCCAATGACACAAGGCGCAGGACGTTACACTGATTTGGTGAATTCGTAGACAAAAAAAAAAGACTCTCGCGAATATCCATCATCTATACGTACTTTATTTCATCTCCAGTTTACCTTCAGTACATTGGTGGTTTCTTCAACGTCTGAACGTTGAAAACTGCGCCACGAATATTAAATGAAAACATATGTTTTGTTGTTAAATGTTTTAATCACACTGGGGTAGGCAAATTCTAGGAGCAAAATGTCCTTAAATGTTGTTTATAATTATCTTAATAGCTTGTTTCCTACTTACAACCAATCAGTAAAAACTTTATCCTGACTCTGCGTAAGGCGTAGGCAGCGTCCGAGGTCGTACCTCCTAAAATTGAATGATTAGGGCCCGGTAGATTTCGCGAAAAGATTTTTGCAGCATTTGGTTTCAGTGCCTTACGTTCGCACCTACATCTCTGCTTTGTGGTCAGTGATTGGATGCCTTAACATACGACGTCTGGAGGTTAAACCCGCAAGTCACAGACGTGATGTGTTGCAGTTATCCATGTACAGATTGGCACAGTAAAATGAATAATGACTCTGCACTAAAACACACTGTCAATAGCCATGAAGTTGAGCTGCAGGTGTGCACGTAAGACACTGAAACAAAGTGTGGCAAAAATATGTTCGTGAAAACGATGAATCCCATCACAATTCTACGTGGATGAAAAGTGTTGGAATGATTACAATAAGAGACTCACAAAACTCGCTTGTTATTTATCACTTACCTGTCTGACAAGATCTGTACAGTACATCGTTACTGGAGGAACAGTTCAAGTGTCACAATATCACAAATACATTTGTTCATAAATTTCACACATTGTAAGGACATACGAAAACTCTATATTTCTACGCAATGACACTGCTTTGCAGTGTGTGTGTGTGTGTGTGTATATATATACACACACACACACACACAATTAATATGAACCACTATAAAGTAGATTCATGGCAACAAAAATATGGTGTTGCAATTAATTTAGTCCAGAACAGTAATCTTTAATCTTTATGTTGAAATCAGTTTCAGAATTTAAATGAAACTTTATATAAAAAATGTGTTATGAGTATATACACACGCATTATTTTGCTACAATAAAATAATATTACCATCAAATAAGTCATTTAAAATGTTCATTTAGTAACACCAGTGATACGTTACTTTAAGACAGTATTTGCTGCAAATCCAGAGTTCCTTACCACTAGCTTAACAGCCTCGGATAATTTCATAAACATGTTTTATTGTTTATGTATAACATTATGAAATTTCACTAGAAGAATAGGTTTTAAGCTTCATAACACAAGACCAACCGTGGAACAGTCTATTTTGTCCAGTTATTTTATTACTTGTTCCAATAAAGCATAGTAATAAAATATGCATTGTTTTCTAAGTAAAATGTGGATCATCAGTCATTATCTTGGATTTGTTAAATTTTTGGTATATAACTTAGGCTATGTTGCGATTTATTTGTTGTACCTTTCACTACAATAATACTAATTAATTTTGTTTCATTATTTAGGCTTGTGGAATTGCAGAAAAGAAACTTTTTAAATGTTGACAACCCCACACCGAAAGAAAATTTTGTGGCCATCACAAATTATTTTGTCAATTTGAAATTCACCAATATATTTTTGTGTGACCACAAAAACTGATTGCAGCGACTACAAAAAAGTTTTAACCACTACAAAAAAATTGGCTGGGTCCACATTCACAAAACAATTTGTGGCCACCACAAAATCGTTTATCTTAATTTTCATTGTTGGGTATTTTTGATTCATTTTTGTATATGTTTGTCTTGTCGTTTATATGTTTATTTTTTTTAGTTATTATTATTCGTTTTCCATTTTAACTGGCAGCGGAATAAATTCTTCCTATTTTAATATTTCCGATATCGTAATTTCTGTATTGTCTGGAGTAACTTATTGGTACGTTACGAATTTACAAATTGTGTCATGGTTTTGTGTTGTATCTTATTATATTAATCTACTTATTTTACCAGTACTTGGTAATTTTCATTTTAAGCAAGCTATATCCCTCAATATTGTTGTTTATTAATTTATTTTTGTTTTGTTTGTTGTCTCATGTGTTGCAATGACAGTGTTAATTTAAAACTATCAACATTTATAAGGATTAACTTTAAAAGAAAAAATATATATAATTAATTCTAAAATCAGGACGCATATTCTAACTCAGTCGCTGAAAAATCCCAGGGAAAACTTACATTTCATCTTCAATGGACACTGCACACACAATTTTCTGTTTGTCCAATATTATTAATATTTAAAAATTAAATATCCACGCTAAGTAAACTTCGGTAGCTTCTAAGTGAATGTGACGGACACAGATTGTGTTGGAAGCATTTTCTATACCTAATCGTCAGTTATTTTTTTTGTCAAGGATTGCAGTTCTGTCGCATTTCACCAACAAAATTTTTATTAAATATGTGACGTATTTCCTTTAGTGATTTGGTGCGTCTTTCTTCTAGCTTTTCCGTCATTGTTCTTATCTTCTTCATCAAATGTAATAAAATGAAACCGAATAAAATAACTACAGCGTCCAGAAATAATTTCAATTTTAGTTTTAGCTTAACTACAAAAAAAAAAGAGGGCAGTGTTTACGCGAAACCGATTTCAGAAGTGACTTCAGCTACGATTTTATTCGAGCTCGAAATATATCGCAATCGTAGCAATAATCCGGAATTAAAATTTATTTTATTGACATTTCTGTAATTGAATTAGAAGAGAATAGTCCTCAGGATAGGAATTCGCCAGATATTTGGTTTTATTTCAATTAGTGCCTATGCCAAATATGAATAGTAACATCAGTGTTTTGAAACCAAACTGAAAAGTTAATTTTTGATGTTTAAATATTCAGAATCCTAACTGGAATTAAGCTGATTTCACCTCCAGATTTTATTCACTGGTTTCTATTAACAGAGCGATTTCATTTAAACTTTACTTTGGATCCATCATGAAATTTTAAAGAACCTAATTGAGAATATATATATATATATAAATTAATCCCTATTTCACTTGGTCACGCCATCGCGCGTGAACGGCTGGACCGATTTCACTATTTTTTTTTGTTGTGTTTGTTATTGTCAGGAAAAGGTTCTGATTAAAAATAATTTTAAAAATTGCGCGGAAAATTTTAAAATTTAAGAATACTTATTTAAGAATACTTAACAACATATAATATTATTTCTAATTTAACCTTAGCGCTTTGGACAATATAAACATTTGACAAAGAGGATGTAAAAAATCTGAACATCGTTTAAAACAAATGATTCGATCGGAGTTATTTTATTGATAAAAAATAAATAAAGAAAACTCAATTTCTTAGTGTACATCACGGTTAGTTCCGAGCCATTACGCCTTGAGGATGCTATAATTTCGTCAAATGCTAAACAAATACGAACATTGTTTTCCATAATTTTGTCTACATGCTTCCTGTCTTGACGATGACAAATGAAATCGAATTGTTATAATTAATCAAAAAAAGTGTGTTTACGATACACAATATTCTTAGTATATAAATAGTTTTGTTGGTATTCCGACACGGGAACAGGCGACATATAACTGGCCATGTGAAAAACATGGATTTTCAAGAAAACAAACAAAAAAGAAAACAAACACTTAGCGACTGCCCGTGAGATTTATTTACCGACATTAATTAATAGTCATCGTTAAGACAGAACAACGTCTGTCGAGTCAGCTAGTAATCAATACATAAAACAATCAAAGTGAGATTTAACATTCTCAGTTTAAACGTAAAATGTTGAAATTCAAACTAAGAACAACGTAACAGTTTGTGAATGTAAAAACATTCAAATCAAGTCCTGAATAAACAAATAGTCGTTTAGTTTAAAAGACCACATGGATAGGACACAGTAAACATATCTGGTATACACGAAACAAAAATGTTGAAAACTGTCCAGTAAAATCAGAAAATATTTTTAAAAAGTGTATAGCCATGCGAGGTGTTTGTACACGCGTACTTTAACTATATAAATTTGTCACTGGTAGTTTATTGTCCTTAATTTTTTCTGATGTGTTCAAACGCAAGTTAAAGAAAATACTTTCACGCACTTGCAAATGTCCGTATAGTACAAAAGATTGATTACGTGTATAGTTTACTGAGTACGAAATAAAAAACACACTTAGCAAGATAATAAAGTTGGTTCACTCCGTTTATAACCATAAACGTCGTAAAATACCTTCTTAAGTGCGTTTCTCAAATAAATGCCTAAGTAAAGGAACTAACTTCTTTTCCATCTAGAATAATTAACAACTTTTAACAGAATGACATTAATTTCGTATGTTATTTATTGAGATTTTGAAAATAAACATACGTTCGCCGAGTTAATTTATCTTCTCTTGCTTTGCATAGACTATTAATTACTTTTAGTACATGTCTTGAGGAGAGACAGTCAGTACATGTGTAATATTTTCTGAATATATTTACCTAACACACTTGTAATCTTGTCGCTCTCTGCGGGCATTTAGTTGTCCGTACACAAACCTAATGTATACACATTTCGCACCTACGAATCGATTGGGTCATAATTCGGAAGTTGGCTATTTTGAGTTAGGCCTCTGTTGTTATGTGCCTTTCAAAGTCTTTCTAATGGCAATAGCAACACTTTTTTTTTTAAACTATACAGAGTAATTGAATTTTTCAGTTGATTTCATTGTTTTGTATTTTTAAATTTTATTATGAAAATCATATAATTAATGTAAAATAACATTATTGGTAAAAAAATCAAGTTCTGTTTGTTACATTGCAGCATCAGAGGTGATATTACGTTTATGCTGGAATTTCATAACACCCAACTATTTCTTGATAAACTTTAAATACCAATATCAGGACATTTTTTATTTTCTGTTTGCGCCAAGTGGAGGTGCGATTTACATTGGTTGTATAAATTAAGCCCAGATATGTTAACTGACCAGATGATAATTAGGTTTTATTCGCATTTGTCTCAGCATTTGGGAAATGTTCAGGAAGAGATACCTGTGTCTTGCCATTTAATTGTAGAAAGTCTTAATTACCGTGGATAATTTAGTATATGTAAGGTTGCAGTGTAAAATTAATTCTTAAAAGCAGTACGTTAGCGTACTAACAACGTATTTTATTCGAACTGGTTAAAATTACACCTTGATAATGTTAATTGGCCATATTCAAAAGACGACAAATTTAACTAAACGTCTTCAACTCGTAATGTAATATTTTCATACCGAGTTCTTAAACGAAACGTACGGGACGAGACACGCAATAGATGTGTCTTTTGAGGTGAAGTAGCGGTAATTATAAGACGTCTGAAAGGTAGAGAAGACGAGGAAACTTAGGGCGAAAGACGAAGTTTCTTGATTTACGAGAGGTCTTGCGACTCTGCCCTGGCATTTAAAATCACGGCGCTTGAAACTTCGTGGTATTACAACTTTCACAGTGATAGTCAAGGTTGTGAGAAGATGGATGTACCAAAATGACCTACAACATTATAACTTATTTCTAGAGACATGTAAAATTCGCGTTATCATTTGGTAACAGACTAAACTTCACTTTCCTGTACATAACAGAGCATAATCTGCGAGTCAATTGGCCACGAACTTGTATGTGTTGTCATTGACGTGTGTTACGTCTTTATAGAGACTGGCCTCTCTACCGTGTAAGCATTCTCCGCGGCAAGTCACGACAATATCGGCCAGCGGGAGACGTCGAACGAGCCTATAGTCACTTGTAGTCTAGTCAGCTGTCAGAAAATAACGCGAATTTTGCATGTCTCTACTTATTTCTTGTTCTAAAATATAATATAATTGTGGATAAAGTAACATTTATTTGCTTTCAATATTATCTTGATTTACTGACAACAAAGCGTAAGTGACAGTTATATTGCCTATAATTCCGTACTTTATACCTACAAAAGCATATTAATACAACATTTAATTAAAACTAAATGTTATTTCCCAAAGGGTTTCAGCAGCAACTACGCAAAGGCATAATACATTTCGATGAACTTACCAAAATACGGAAAAAAAAATTAATAATCCTAAATCAAGTATAAGAGTTCATTGCAAGCAAACACTAACATTTTACGTAAGCGTGTACTGAATATATATTGGATTTTATATGTATTGATTGTTGGTATTTACTTCTTGTGTAGATATTTGTTCAAAAAACCTTTTAGGAAGCATGTAATTGTCTTTAAAAAGATAATCCTTTAGTAACTATAAAAGAGCTATATGTATATTCTTCAATGATTTCTGCGACACCTGACAACCGCATGCACAGAACATAATTTGTTTGTTAAGTCGGGCGTGTAATTGAACAAGTATTGGAATTTAAAATATTTCGTATGAGTTTCCGAACAACCTGTATATAAGTGCAAGTTACGGCCTTGGTAATGTGGTAGTTTTCATAGAACGAAGTACGAATACAACAAGAAAAAAAATAATACACTGAAAATGTTTATGACCGTATGCTATTTTACAAGCGATGTTCAAGAGACGCAGAAAACTCAACAGTAAAACCAAACAGAACTCAATACGAAGAGCTAGTGTTAACTGTTGTCAACAAACATACCATATTCTGGAAATAAATGCATTTATATCCAGAAAGATGACACAAAAAGCAAAAGTAGATCAGAACAGCACAAAAAAATTAAAATTCCGTAAAGGAATACAGTAGTTGTAACGAGAAAGGCGGCAGAAAAGTAAATTCGGAACTATAAAACAATTTCGTAGGTGTGAAAATTGGTTCAAAAATGAACGAGGACAAAACAAATGAACAGAGACTTTAATGGATGTAAACACAGACGACATAACAAAGCGATGGAAGATATAGACTACAGTAGCAGACTTTCTTAGACGACAGATACGACTTGACAGTGGCTTACATTAATAAACACGGTTCATTTTACAATACACTCCAATTGCAATAATTGTTAAAAGATCAAAACAAATTATATAGTACAACTGTGGGTAAAGGAAAATTAGTTAACTACGTAATATGCAAATGTTTTATTCATATCACGCTAACGATTATCTCTTTTTCTAACGCAACACATATTGTACTTTCCAAACAGTCGTTAGTTTATTAATTTTGAGGTTTAGGTAAAAATATTACGTAGCCAAGACTTTATCGAGGAGAGAATTCGTTGACAGAATTTCGTAAAACATCGAAGTGTTACCTAGGGCCCCCGGTGGCCGAATGTTCAAACCATTCGCCTCCTATCAAGGCGATCCGGGTTCGATTGTCGGCGGGGTCGGTCCCCGGATTTTCGCATGTGGGAATCGTGCCGGACGATGCCGCTGGCGGCGGGTTTTCTCGGGGGTCTCCCGTTTCTCCCACCCTTTCATTCCGGTGCTGCTCCATACTCACCTCATGTCACCCCTCACCAGCGCTAAAGACCTCGTTGTTGAGCGCTGACCAAAATTTCTCACTCAATCTCACTTCGAAGTGTTACGTTTCTTTGGAATCTGGTGTTGGTAGAGACCACGAGGGCACACAAATATACAGAAGTGCCGACGACACATACTTGAAGTCAGTACATCCTCTCTGTGACGTGATACATGTAGGCTATAAGTATGTTCGAAAATGAGAAATGAAAATTTCGATGTAGTAACAGCTCTTGTAATTCATGACATCTCAACATACATAGAACGATGTTCATTAGTGATATAGGTAACGCTCGTGTCTAGTAATGTGACGAATGTTGCATACATTGTAGGCCTAAACTGACACATACATGTGATACATCTAGGGTCCGGTAGTTTTCGCGAAAATATTTTTGCAGCACTTTGTTTCAATGCCTTACGTGCACACCTGCATATCTGCTTCGTGGTCAGTGATTGGATGCCTTAACACCCAGCGTGTGGAGGTTAAACCCGCGAATCACAGACGTGTTGTGTCATTGTTATCCATTTGACTGTGCCAATCAGTACATGGATAACTAGGCACACCTGTTTTTCGCGAAAAGAATCTTTCCCCACTTTGTTTCGGTGTCTTACGTGTACATCTATAGCTCTGCTTCGTGCCCAGTGATTGGATATTTTAACTCTCGCGAGCCTTGGAATTCTACCTGCAAATCACAGACGAATGGTGTTGTAGAAACTTTATTGTAATTGGCTCAGTCAAATAAGATACGGCTCTTCACAAAGACACGCTGTCAATAACCTTGAAGTAGAGCTGCAGGTGTGCACGTAAGGCACTGAAACAAGGTGGGGCCATAATCTTTTCGCGAAAACTACCGGGCCCTAGATATCTAAATATCGTGATCAACCACTTTGCAGAATTCACAAAATTGGGGAGGATCTGCACACATAGTCCACTAGGTTACCAGCAGAGATCAGTAATGTGCAGCTCTGACAATGTATTACTTATAAGATCACGATTAAAATGATAACATATTTCTGAAGGCTTAGTATCACGAAGTAGTGTAGGTTTACCCTATCTGTTATTTTTAGCGACTGCAAGGCAGAGACTCTATTAATATTGTTTAAAATTTATTATAATTACATTAAAGTAAAATGTTCGCGTTTTCTCTTAAAACAAAGAACTGACGTCGCATTATGACGTTAGTAAGACTTAGGACGCCGCCAAATCGAAAGGACGCCTACCAAATGAACATTTTTTTAATCTGTTGGTATAACTATGACAGAATTATAACCTGGCTTAGCTGCATTGCTTCAACGCTATACAGGCTACTCGTTTTGTGATTAAATCAAACAAAGTTAATGTCTCGTATCCAATGGTTATTGACAGTGGTCGGGGTGTTTTGATGACGGATTCTATTGTTTCTCCTCGTAGTCATTATTTGCTTAGTGAAATATAAAACCTAATGCTCGAGGACTTCTATAATGTTCATGAAAACGGTTCTGACCACCATATTACTCATACAGACCCACGACCTAGGGTGAGAGCCTTAAGGGTGTTAACGTGGGAAAAAAATCATAATTTTATATTTGCACGGCATAGTTATCGTTTTAAAGACGTTACTTGTGACTACATTTTCTACTTGTAAAAATGTTTTAACTCCCATAGTTTTCCCATAGTGACATGACAAAAGTCAAAATGTGTAAGTTACGGGAACAATAACAAAATCCAAATGTCTTGCTAGAATGAAATAGTTTACACTGAAATTGAGTATTATGGGCAATATGCTAAAATATTTAAATACACGCAATGAGATTTCTTGGTACGTTTTAAAACATCTTAAAATGATGCCAATTTACTAAATGTATGGATTTTTTTAAATGCAAAGGAACAGTTTTTTTTTTTTCATTTTAGCATATTGCCCATAATATCGCATTCCAGTGTAAATTATTTCATTCGAGCAAGACACTTGGTTTTTGTTATTGCTATGTTCCCGTAACTTGCAAATTCTAACTTTGGCATGCTGCTATGGAATATCTGTGAGAGCTAAAAAAATTTAACATGTTGAAAATGTAGTCACAAGCAACGTATATAAAAAGAACACTATGCCGTGCAATCTTAAATTATGCATGTTTGCCAGGTGAGCACCCTTAAGGCTCTTAACAGGCGACAGTCTTCACGCGAAGGACTCCTCTTTAAGCATGCGACGCAAGTAAGGGCTATATATCAGGATGGTTGACAACAACCATGATACAACGGTACGTTCAAGTCGGGCCAAGTTGCAGTCTCCGGCACGAGAGATATTCCCAACTACATTTCCACTGGCACGGACAAGGAGCGGAGTATATTTCAGTTCGGCCCAGACTAGCGAAGGAGGGGGTATAGGGGGTAGGGTAGCTGATGGGTAACAACTCCCCGCGCGCGCGGCCGCAGAATTGCCAACTTGGCCGGCGGGAAACGTTGATGTGTCGGCGGGCGGCGAAGGGGCCGGGTCTCCGAACTTACCGCGACGCCCAAGGGAAATCATCCGATGCGACACGCATGATATACTGGCCGCCCCGCGTCTCGTGCCCCTGGCGCAGCGGGAGGCCGTGTTCGCACACATACACACACGCATGCCGGAACACATCCGCCATGTTGGGGGGGGGGACGATGTCCTGACACCTCCGAGGACAAGGCCAGCTCGCCGCCCGTGTTGCCGCAGTGGCTAGAGTGTTCGCCTCCCGCAGAGGCGAACCAGACTCGATTCAATACGGCGCGGCGTCGACTCGGATTTACAGTTGATCTCTGCAATATTTTGTATCCTCCACCCCTTCATTCCGGCGCTAATATGATCCGCTGAAAAACTTCACTGTAAAAAAATCTTCCTGAAGGGTAATGAAAGTTTACAGCATATACACAGTACGGTTCACTTGTCATAATTCAGCTAGTAAACAGATCAAATATCAGCATTGTTACTATACAATTCTAGAAACTATAGTATACGTTTAATTTTATCACAAAAGTTTATGTATGGAAAGAATTTTACAATACCTATACTTTCTTAACTCTTCTATACATCGGTGTGCTAAGCATACATTTTTAGACACATATTGTGACCATATTATACTGTAGTGAAAAAGTTTTTGGCTTTCATAGTTTTTTTATAATGGCATGTCAAAGTCTATATTTGCATAAAACTGTTTTCTGTTTTAAAGTAAAACAAACTATCTTACCGAACAGAAACAAATTCACACTGAATAATTAAGACGTAGGCTACAAGGTCTCATATATGAAAACAACAAATTTAAAAAAAAATTATTTTAAAAAAATCTTTAATTGTTTAAGTTTTAATTTCAAATTTTCAATTTTTTTTAAATACAAAAATGTTTAACTGTTTTGTTGTTATTTAGGAGACCTTACAGCCTATAACATCGTTATTCAGTGTTAATTATTTTAGTTTGATAAGTCAGTTGGTTTCCCTATGAATCATTAAACCGTTTTATGCCAACTTGGACTTTGATGTGGTATTACTAAAAAACTACGAAAGCTAAAAAAATGTAATTGCAGTCAAAATAGCCACAGTGTATGTCTACAAAACAAACCATATCTCTTACAAATATAAAAATGTTTAAAACAATAAATATTTTCGGTCCTGCGCCCACTTAAGGACGACACAGCACGAGCATCATGCCTCAGTCTAACCCCTAGGCGCAAGTTACTGACCTGGCATGCAGTCTTCTCGCCGACAACACTCCTGTACGGGGCATTCAGCGGTGATAGTATTACTTTGTGTCGTAGTATTAAATAAAAAGGTTTATTGTACACACATATGCCATTATTAATATTCTGCGCCAAGATTATCGTACCTGAAATGTACCGCAAAAACAACCACTGTCGCCAATTTCGGTAGCGTAAAACTAAACGTTTAAGTTAAATGGAGGACCTGAAATGGGTATACACGCGTATAACTTTCTTTGAATGCTATTCCTCAGCAGACATGACTTACGCATGCTGAGCAGTTCTCGAATAATCTTGTGAAGACTGGAGCTGTGCACAGCGCTTGTCGGCCTGGGTAGACGGCCACCTTAAGACAATGATCTTCCATTTATTTCAAACATTTTATTGCAACTCGAATATTTTTTAGCCAAATGCTTTGAAAAAATGTGAGTGTGTACATTCATACGATACACAATTTTTCAGAGCATTTTTTTTAAAGTAATGTACAGTTTGCTAACAAAAAAAATATTTTGCTTCATTTTGGCTTGTTTTGACAACAAAATGTAATAATTCAGGCAGGAAAATCTAAAAATGCGTTTGGTGAATTGCAACAGAAAAATTCTGATACAAATGATGATACATAAGTGTTCAAACTGTAAGAATGCATTTTTATATATGTATTAATTTGCTTTAAAAAAATATTTTCGAAACAACTGCAAAACTAAAGAGCGAGGTCTTAAGTGCCGGTGAATTGCGGAAAGATTTTTGCATCAATTTGTTTCCATGCCTTACGTGCACATCGGAAGTTCTGCTTCATTGTTATTGGCAGAATATCACTGCTCAGACACGTCTCCCATTTGACTGCACCACTCAGGGTAAGACAATTGTGGCACCATACGTCTGTGATTTTCCAGAAGAAATCGGAAACAGGTGAGAGTTAAAACAGCCAATCACTGACCATGAAGCAGAGCTACTGATGAATCCATAAGACATTGAAACTATTTGATGCAAAAACCTTTTCGCTATAAAATTGTGGTTCTGCCTATGTCGCATTTGTAGAGCGTCATTTGTTGCGCTGCAATGAAGTGTACGAAATTTCGGCGTCAGATACTGTTTTTCAGAAAGACGTTACTCGAGGAGAATTTTTGCTCAGGAAGTTGGCAGAAATTATTGATGCTGGTTTTTTGTTTTTGCAAATTGTCTTCGAGAAACCTATCATTTTAAACTCAAACCTTTAGCGCTGAGTTACGTAACATTCCCCTATTAAAGCCGTGCACTTTACTTTCTACTGTTCTTGCGATGATTACTTTTTTTGAGCTTAAACGAGAGCAGATATCGAAAACAGGTTTGGCAGTTTTGTTTTAAATTATTTTTGCCGTGCTAGGCAATTTTTCAAGAGATGAAGTGATATGTTCTCGACTAATAAGTAAAATAACAAAAATGTGTTAATAACGTAATGAACTAAAATCACCATATTGACTGTCTTGAAAAAAGTTAACCGATATGTTGTAACCCTAACTGCCTAAACGATTTCTGAACATCTGCTCTCGTTTAGGCTTAAAAAATAGCTATCGTGTACAGCACGCACCGTGTAAGTTGGCGGGTAACGAGCTGGAATGTGTTACATATAATATAACTACAGTTTTAAATTCGAACGGCTAATTTACATAGGTCGATTTCATTCCGTTATGTATAGGATACTAGGTGTTTTTGCAGCGGCCTGCTGCTTGAATTCCTTGAATGTGCCCTTCACTCAGTAGCTGCCACTCGCCATCTAAGCTGGCGCGCAGTGTAGACAGTAGAAAGAGCGGAGTATGTATTTGATAGAAGGAACGTTGTTGTGTTGTTGGTGGTTGGCGGACATGGTGTGTGTTGCAGCCAGCGAGCTGGGCACTGTGCTTGGTATGAACTCGCTCATCTTCGTGGTGGTGATCGTCAGCTCCTTGCTTGTCGTGTGTGCTGCCATTGTCGGTGTGACGGTATGTCTGTGTCGCCGCACTACTGGTCGTCCCACACAGCAGGTCCAGCAGCCACCGCCCACTACCACCTTCCCATGTGAGTACTACCTTAGCTAACTTTCACCATGAAAAACTTTCTTCCAGTAGAGACGAAAAAACTAATTGTACAGTCACTTATTTTCCCTATTATTGATTACTGCGATGTTGTGTACAGTGATGTAACATGTGAACTAGCTGCAAGACTACAGCGATTACAAAACACCTGTGTACGTTATATATTTAACTTGAAACCTCGAGACCATATCAGCCACTACTACAAACATCTCAAGTGGCTTGAACTGGAAGAAAGGCGTAGGTTGCAACTCGCAGTTCATACTTAAGAAGACTCTTACAACCAGAAGCCCTAAATATCTTCTTGACAGATTCCAGTCACTCAGTGTAAATCATGATCACCACACACGTTCCGGCGAAACATTGCTACTCATGGTACCTAAACATAAAACTAAATTTTTCTCCCAATCTCTAACAGTGTCTGGTGTTCGGTTTTGGAATGATTTGCCCAGTGAATTAAAGACCTGCTTTAACCTAAGCAGTTTCAAACGCTATTTAAAATCATATTTGTTACAAACTAAATATCTCGTGGAGTAGAGGTGTGGTGCTACTATGTATTTGTACTAGTATTCTTTAGGTATATTTTGTGTGTTTAGAATATAAAATTAGTTCAAAATTTAAAGCTTATTAGCCATGCAGTTTCTTAACCAGTTTGTATATGAATATACAAATGTATATCACATGACATAATTTTTCTCACTTATCAACCATTAATTTATTGTATACTGTAATGCTGTTATACAGATGCACATTAACTCCCGCAAGATAAGACTATAGCTATGGTGTTATACATGAATATTTAGATAGCATACACAAAATTGCAATATTTTTAAACACCTAATGGCGTATTTATTTTTTCACTACAAATATTTAACTTTGTTTTTTATACTTGCGGTATTCATTTATATGTAAAATCAGTTTAAAATTTTAGTGCATCTGGCTAAATTAATGAATCATTTTTGCTACATTAATTTTGTATATAAGTGTTTCTTGTAGTTATAGTTTTATTTTTGTTTGTCACACATGTATGATTTTAATTGTATAAAATGTGGTTAAGTGTAAGAGAAGGCGAAAGTCTTAACTTCGCCACAAACAAAGCCATTAAATAAATAAATAAATAAATCATGCCTTCAGAAATATACACCATGTTTCACTAATACTTTTACAAACTCTGACGGTGCGTTCCTTGCACCAAAACGAGAAAAAAAGTCCTTTATAAACACATGTCCGGAAATAGTTAATTTTTGAGTTATTATTGAAAGTTTAGTTCAGTGTGATGCAAGGTAACAAGTAGTAAAGTTAATGTGGCTAGATACATTAATGATGTTATGGATATAAGTATGCTGATGCCCTCGTGTGTATCATTTATGGCGGGTGTGGCAGTATTTGACAAGATGCGATAGTGCATGATCCAACGTGTGCATGTATGTGAGGAAGAAAGAGGACGTATTTTCTAAAAATTTACCTTGAGTTTCTGGTTTCTAGGTTTGTTAGAGTTTCACCAATACTAATATCAGAAACTAACAATAATGCCATAGAAAATACGGATAAGGACATCAGCATACTCGTATCCATGACAAGTTGTCTAACAACACTACTTTTACTACCAGTTACTTTGCAACACATTGAACTAAAGTTTCATTAATAACTCTAAAACTGAGGATTTCTGTACATACGTATAGAAGGGCTGCTTCTCTTGTCTCTTGTTTGGGTGAAAAAATTACCCACCCTCCAAGTTTACAGATGCAGCCTGCATGGACAGGACGTCAAGAAACAGCCGCATAATAAGCACACCACGCGAATCCTGGCTAAATTGGTGACGGAAATGTCATTGGCAAAATGTTGTGGGACGAAATTTTTTGTTCATAGTGTGGCAACAGCACTGAAGTAGTCCGTTATTGCACTCCACGTCCAGGTATTATTTTACGTATGTTACGTCATGTTCGGGATTTTAATCTGTACTCGTAATATGCAGGTCAGAAGAGTGTTAGTATGATATCTGTGTAGCGCAAGAGGGGACTTACTCCATGCTATGTTGCCACATTATTGCACGTAAAATGTCTTTGTATAACGTTTTGCCGCTAACGTTTTCGCCTACAATTTAGACCAAGATTCGTGAGGTGTGCCGGCCGTTTCTGGACACACTATATACCTGAATTTTTATTTTTACACTAACTGTCCCGTAAGCGTTGCAATGACCATTAAATTTGTTGGGTACCCCGTTCTGACTCTCGACCCCGTTTTGCACCGCCACAACATCTCCCCCATTTTTGCAGAAACCTTGACGAGCACACCAAAATAGATCACCAAAGTTTCCTCGCATTCAGATGAACGGTACAGGAACGCATAGAAAACAAACCTGCAATTGTGTACAGGATGTAACAGTACAGCGGGTACAAATATTCAGTAGAGATAGAGTACACCCAGACAATGGGAAATTACATAGCAATAGATTGTCGGGAACGCTTTCCTGGCGCGATAGTGACGACACGAAACACAAGAAAGCAAGGACACGAAAAAGAGGAGAAAAATGTTTATTACTCTTAATACAGCAAAATACTAAGGAAAAAGAACATAAAGAGACATTAATCGTCATCACAAGCCAAAGACTTCCTAACATTTTACTGTCCACAGTTACTGTGTTGTTTTCGTTCGCTTTTCTCGAGGTGTCTGTATTTCTGCTGTGTCTTCTACATCAAGTTTTTTGTTGTTTGTTTTGTATTGTCTGTTTGTTGTTGTAATTATTTTTTGTCTGTTGTTTCGCACTTTCTGACGTAATTCCTTACGTGGCATAATCCGAGTCTTATATATTTATTTTTTTTTTCCTTGGTTTGTTTATTGCTGTTTGGGTTCTCGTTTACGTTATTTTCTTGTAAATCATTGACTGAATTCCTTGTGGAATTGTATATGTTTACCTTTGTTTGCCAGTTGCAAACAAAGACCTTTTGTTTGTTTACTTGTCTGTGTGTACTCTCTGTTTTTTGAGACACGCCGTTTTCTGCAATGGCGTGTGCCCAAATTACTTCTTTAGTTTGTAAAAACACTAGTTTTTACAGCTGTGTCGGTAGTCCTGTGTAAAATTGTTTCCATGGAGACAGCAATGTTTTACTTTTTAACTGCTAATGTCTGTACAAACACACTAGCTCGAATGTCAAACTGCCCTATATAAAAAAACTAGAAATATCACACGGGGCAGACTATGAATTCGAAGATTTTTCAAACCGTGAGGCGCGTAGGTTTCTTAATTGTTTTCGTGCATACACACCATTTACAGAGAATGTTGTTGAGTCGCAGGAAACGCACAGTTATACGCTAGGACTAAGAACGAGAAAACAAGCAATAAATGAAAACTAAGAAACAAACCAAGGAAGTCAGAACTGCTGTAGTCAACAAACATACAAGTAGTTCCCAAATAGGAATACAGTCGCTATACAACGGAAACAAAAAAAAACGGAAAAGGAAAGTCAAAATAGAAAGGACTAAACAATGAGCACGAATATGGCGGCAATGATGGGCAAAGATCACGAGGACAACACATATGAACACAGCGACATAAATGGTTGTAGACAAGACAACACAACTAATATGACACAGGTCATAATTATAGGCTCCATTCTACGACATCAGATGCGACATTATTTTAGGAATTAGTATCTGGTCTGGTTATTGCGGGTTTCTACGACTCAACAACTTTCGCTAGCAACGACGTGTATCCAACCTAACACTTAGGTTTGTCGTATATCTTCACTGCAAAAATCATTCAAACATCTCGTACAGGTTTCATACTGAACATGGGCGTGAAGCCGAGTAGTTATGGAAATCACAACTCAAGAATAATCATGAAGGAAAATGAAGACAAATCAATACTGTGCAGTTCATTTCCTATACAAGTTAAGGTGCAGTTACGACGGATGGAGGCTGTGCTAGACTTCGAGCTACAATACCTTGGTACATGCCCAACCATCTAATTTTTATTATTATTATATCCCATGATATCTCCGGGAGAATGCTTTTTTTATCCTGATAATTACCACTTCACTTTCTGTTCTTCTATGTCAGAGCCGCTGATTCCATCTCTAAAATGACATATATTGTCGATAACCCTTCACACGTTATGCACAAGTTTCCTGGATTACTATTTTGTAAAACTTTTGTATTATTTATAGTTAGATTATAACTAAAATTGAATACAGTATTCCAGGTGTTTACTGTTCCTCATGTGACCACAGTCGTAGATGAACAGATTTTCACGACACACCTTTATTGGGTATGACCTGAAGTCGCATTAACGCCATGCGATGACAGTTTATAGTCGGAACTATTAAAGGGCCCCTGAATTTTCGCGGAAAAATTTTTACACCAACTTTTTCTAATGCCTTGCGTGCACATCTGCAGCTGTGCTTCGTGGTCAGTGATTGGATGTTTTTAACTCCACACGCCTTGGGGTTCTATCCGCCAATCACAGACGTGTGGGTCTTGGTAACCGTATTCTGTCAAATAAGCGACGCCACTGCATTAAGGCACGCTGCCAGTAACCGCGATGTAGAACTACAATGGTGGACAGAAGACACAAGTAGGGCCCGGTAGTTTTCGCGAAAATATTTTTGCACCACTTTGTTTCAGTGCCTTACGTGCGCACCTGCTTCTCTGCTATGTGGTCAGTGATTGGATGCATTAACACCCAGCGTGTGGTGGTTAAACCGGCAAATCACAGACGTAATGTGTGGCAGTTATCCGTGTACTGACCTGGCACAGTCTAATGAATAACGAATCTGCACAAAAACACTGTCAATAGCCGTGTAGTTGAGGTACAGGTGCGCACGTAAGACACTGAAACAAAGTGGGGCAAAAATCTTTTCGCGAAAACTACCGGGCCCTAGACATAAGGCATTGAAACAAGCTGATGCAGACAAATTTTTGCGAAAATGCAGGCTCTCTAACAATATAGCTTGTCTTGAAACACGACGAGGCTTCGCCACTGAGGTTGCCGATCCTCCTAAAATTACAGAGGGAAGGGACAGGTTGACAAAGATATGTGAAGTTGAACTAGCTCAAAGAATTCACCTCAGTTGGCCCGTAAATACTATTTCATACGCCAGAAAAATATGGAAAGACGTCGACAGATGTAATAAAACATTAGTAGAAGGAAAGATTGCTTACTAAGCAATCTAAAGGTGTATGCAGACAGTATTTAAGCGTTGCTGTGTTGTTTGTTTAGGAAGTTACATTAAAGCAAAGACAGTGACATTGCCTGAAGTAATAATGTTTATGAAAATTTAAGGAAATTAAGGTAATTTACTGTCACAAATATGCTTTTTTATCAAAAATAATTTTCACATTAATTTACTTACTGAAACATCCAGAATTTTGAGGAGCAACCAACTTCTCTCGAGTCGACTTAATATTTATTAAAAGTTCAATCTTTCTCAATTATCTACAGCGTGGAATCCTATGCACATAGCCGATTACTAACTAAATATCTGCAAACAATAATAACACATAAGTAGCAACCAACTATATTTCTTATAAGAAAGTTTGATAATGCCAAAAATGTTACCCAAAATTTGACCTGCAATACAGAGTGTAAAGTTAACGGATTAAAAATGTGAGCGTCTCTTTGTCTTTAATAATAGAAAAATAATTTTAGACAATGAATTTCCGACCCGTAACAAATAACTTTCAGAAATTCTTATACGGGAAAGACTTCAGGATATTAATTTTAAATACGAATGGTAATTTAGCAAAGTACGTGAGAGAAATGATCAGATGTTATAATCCTGTAATGTATTCATATATGGCTCTCTCAAATGCAGTAGTAGAGTAGCTTATGCTATTGTTTTCCTTATTACCGAGATTGTTACATCTATTAGTATGTTCCAGTTGTGTATTAAAATATTTGTTATCTTGTTAAACGCCGTTGGACTCAAGATGTGGTCATTTGCAATAATTATCCGATTAAATAATATGAAGATTTTTGAAATTAAATTGTTCATGAGAGTAGATCGCATATAGATTAGTCCAACATTTAATATAAAAATTCTGTTATCTAAACAATTAATGTTGTATATACATCAAAAAACCGAATAGGAAAATATTTGTACAGTATTTTCAACGAATCTTTTAGTTAAATGATTGATTAGTATTTTATACGATACCACAAATATGATTCAGTGGAAGTTTCAGCTGAATTATAATGATTTTGTTTCATGCAGTAATTACTGAGAGCAAAAAGCTTGATGTAATAACATTTTGGTTTCGTCTACTGGTATACGTTTTCATTCTTTTTATCGGTAGATCTCCCTCATTGCTATAAATAAGTTTAAGAGCTGTTTATGAGATATTGTCGAATCTGCAGTTCTGTTTGGAGTGATGTTTGCTGATGGCTTACAGTGCACCAGACGCACGGGTCGAACGGCTCAGGGCTGACTCACAAACCCGCCCCGCCATATCCAGGAGCTACGTGTGTCTACCCACCGGGAAACTGGTTTCACCCTGCGGGCCTCAAGCTCGGGTACAGCGTGGCCCGGGCCCGCCTCTACTGCCTGGCAAAGTGAGGAGTGAGGGATCCGACAGGTGAGAGGCACACACACACCCTACTACTTTATGTGTATGGAGGTGAGCGAGACTCGACAGGTGGCCGAACATTGCTCTATACTTCCCGTCGCATTTACGTATCGGGAACCCAACAGGTGTGAGTGTTGAGATTATAGGGAAAACGAATAATTTCAAGTCACAGCACATGCATACTTTATCCCATCATAGACTAATATAAGATTTATATATGTAGAAAAACAGAACAACTAGAACAGCAGCACATCGACATCCTATACAGTTCAGCCAACTGCTGCTCGATTACATTTTTAACACTTTCCCATTTTAGAGCAGCAAGCATAAACAAACACGTAGTTCAAGATAATCACTCAATGAGTTCAAGACCAAATCCACACATACAGTTCTCGTGATGGGGTTTGTGCAGCGCCTTAGTTAGAACATCTTCAGTCACATTCTTGATCGGCAAGTACGCCATCTCAATTTTCTTCCTTTCGACCGCCTCTCTTATGAAACGGTGTCTTACATCTATATGTTTCGTGCGACTGTGGTGCACTGGGTTTACACAAAGTTTCTGGGCTGTCTTACTGTCATTAAATAGCCTCACACAATGTGCTTCACCAAACAGTTCTCCTATCAAGCTCTGCAGATGCAAGGCTTCTTTCGTAGCATAAGAGAATCCCATGTACTCTGCTTCTATGCTAGAGTGCTACAGTTCTCTGCTTCCTGCTTTCCCAAGATATTGCTGCACTTACAACCTTGAATGCTTAACCGGTGTAGGACCTCCTATCGTTTGTATCACCAGCCCAGTCTGCATCAACAAACCCTGTAAGATACTCAACCTCCTTCGAGTATTTCAAACAGTTATTTTGATGGTTTCCTTAAGATATCTGAGCAATCGCTTTGCACACTTCCAGTGTTCTCTCGTATAACAGTGATTAAATTGGCTTAATGCACTGATGGTATGAAATGTCCGGTCTCGTACAGACTCCCAAGTACATCAGGTATCCTATCAGATTCTGAAAGAATATGGTAGGGTCTTTCATGTTGATATCACATTTTGTTAAGTTTCAAGTTCTTTTCCATTGGGGTTCCTGCTGGTTTGCAATCTTTCATTCCAAATCTGTCTAAAAGATCCTCAATGTAACATTCTTGGCTTACTCGAATAGTCCCAGCCGCTCTATCCCTGCTGATGTTCATACCAAGGCAGAACTTTACTTTCCCGAAATCCTTCTTCTTGAAAGTTGCCTAAATTTCGATTTTAGATCATTCTTTTCAGACTTGTTGAGAACAGAATGAAGAAGTTATCGACATAAAAGACAAAAATAATTAATTCTTGTTTGATGATCTATAATAGTATATACATAGTTAGAGGTACGTCAATTTTACGGATTCATCTGGCAGCAACTTATACTTGTCAGTCCTATACACCCACTGGCCACAATCGATTATCTATTGGCTTATAACCGTACAAGCAGGTAGCAAGCAATAGCACTTAGCATTATTTCCTTATTTACTACTGGCTTGCAGTAGTCAAACGCGTTTCGTAACAGCCACCAGCAAGTCACAGGCATGACAATGAAGTATACATAATTGGCGTTCAACCTGACCTGGAATGTATCTGCGAAATTTACGTACCTTTATGTATCTTCCTCCAATTTCCAAGCCTAAACTAAACAAAACTTCATAATTTTTTTTATTCCATACCCTAGCTGTCTGTTCTGGCCCGTATACTGCACTCCTTAGAAGACTAACCTTGGCTTCATTTCCTTCAGACACAAAACATTCTGGCTGTGACATGTATACTGTTTCTTCCAATTCACTACTTAAGAAAGACGTACGTACATCCAGGTGATCAACATCAAGGTTACGTTGTGCTCCAATTGCGAGCAACATCCTGATTGTAGCATACCTGACAACTGGTGCAAATGTTTCTTCATAATCAATTCCATGTTGCTGCTAGGCGTGCCTTGAATTTGTCTGTAGTTCCATCAGGCTCCTTTTTACTTCGAATACCCATTTAAACCCAATGACCTTTTGTATTTCAGGTTTGTTTACTAATTCTAAGGCATCATTGTCCAACAAAGATGTGAACTCATCATTCATAGCATTATTTCCTAAAGTCCCAATTCAAAGCTTCTTCTACAATCTTAGGGTCAGATATGATTTCCTATGAAAGCTATGACAATGCCTGGTACATGAAGTGATCGTGAAAAAAGTTTATTTTACCTGTTTCGGGCAAGATATCTCGATTCCATTGTTCTTAGGCATTTATTTTCTGAATTTGATCATTATTCTTGATTATCCTTTGACTTGTCTGTTTAATCAGGGCTGTCCCTATCTAAGAAATCTGTATCTGCATCAGATGAGTCCCCTGTTTCATGTTCGCAAACTTCATCCTCTTTCACACTAAGGTTAGCCTACTGTTTTTGGTTGTATGCAAAGGGGGCAGTTCCGATGTGTTAGTTCCGTCCTGATGGTCGACGGTCTTCTCTTTCGAGTCATCGTAACTTGAATGCTGTAAGATCTCAACATCTTTCGCTTTTATCAGCTGTAAAGGCTTCCCAGGGTCAAGAAGGCGGTAGACTTTAGAATATTCACAATATCCTATGAAGACTAGTTATTTGCTATTGGCATCCCACTTTGTTGGTTTTTATTTCGGCACATGTGTGTATTATTTGAATCCAAATACACACCAGTGACTAACATCCACTTTCTTCTCTATCCACATTTCTTCCGGAGTGGAGTCCACTAATAAAGCATTTGGGGGGGGGGGTTGGTTCTTTAGATATACTGCTGTGTGACAGGTTTCAGCCCAAAGTTCCTTAGGACAATTGGCGTCCTGCATCATACGTCGAGCATTTCACAGATGGATCTGTTTATACATTCTGCCACCACATTCTGCTCTGGTAAATATGGAGTTGTAGTCTAGTGTCTGATTCCATTCTCTTTCAAAAACTTGTTAAATTTATGTTTTTATATTCCTTTACATTGTCAGTCCTTAGTGTCTTTATTTATAGACCAGCTTTCTTGATTTGCACCTTTAATTCGACAAACACATTTTTCACTTCGGATTTATTTTTCAAGAAATACACAAATATATTCCGGGATAAATCATCAACAATATCAGCATGCACCTCGCTCCTCTGTATGACTGCTCACTCATGAGGCCGCATACGTCACTGCGAACTACTTCATTTTTTTTTTACAGCTTCTCCCAGTTAGATTATTACGAAATGTTTTTCTGCACGGTTCCCATTCAATACAGGGCACACGCGGATCGACTCCTTCCCCGGAGAACTTGATACCTGTTGCTCGACTGTCTTTCAGTTTCCGCATAACTTTCCTACTTAGGTGACCCAGTCTACAATGCCATACTTCATGTGGCACAACTATCATTGCGTTTTTACCTTCAAATTCGTCTGCATCTGTATGTTCATAGTTTTTACTCAGGGGGGTACACTCATTCAGCCTATATAACCCTTAATTCTGCAATTCCTTGAATCTTGCAACTATTACTGTGATATATCTCGCACCCATTTTGTGAGGACACTACAATCAGACCATTATCTACTATCTTCGACACATATCAGATTTGTGGATAATTCTAGCACAAACATGGCATCTTGAATTACCCTTTCTGTCTTATTCATATTGGTCACCGCATCACCAGCTCAAACAACACGAACCCTCTGGTTGTTTGCTATATATATTTCTAGGTTATCATGTTGTTCAAAATTTCTTAACCATATTTTCCTATTAGTCATACAACTTGTTGCCCCAGAATTGGTTTACCATGCATTTTCCGCTTTACCCAGCCCCAGTGCTGTAAGAAGTGGTACCTCTGACCTTGATGGTGGTGTTCTGCTGTTCACGTTGTACTTCGCACAGTTGGCGCGATTTGGGCAGTTCATCTTTATGTCCCCAAGTTTGTTGCATCCATAGCAGCGAATGTTACCTCTAACATCCACAGCAGTAAATATTTCCTTCTTCTTGGACACAAACACTGCTTCTCCATTTTCACCATTGC
Source organism: Medauroidea extradentata (assembly GCA_003012365.1). Classification (NCBI taxonomy): domain Eukaryota; kingdom Metazoa; phylum Arthropoda; class Insecta; order Phasmatodea; family Phasmatidae; genus Medauroidea; species Medauroidea extradentata. Next base: position 55,626 of record PNEQ01020744.1, on the reverse strand, counting down.
CATTGATTCTGCTGGGATCCTCTTGAAGCCGCTTCATTCGTACCAACTCCGATGCAACTTCAATGCCAGAATTTTCTAAGATCATTCTCAGTGGTATGAATTCCTCAGGTAGCCCTCGAAGCATGACTACAACGATCAATTCATCGTCCAGGCCTTTGCCCATGTCCTGTAGCTTCTGAGTAGTAGTCAAGATTGCAGCGATGTAGTCCCACATATTATTGTGGTTTTCCAACCTCTTTCGTCCAACAAATAATCTATTAGACCAATGCGTCTTTCCAAACCTTTATATTTAAATGCTTTCGCCAGCTCATTCCATGCGTCCTTGGCTTTCGTAGCATTCCTTTCATATGGATACAGGTGAGTTTCCACATGTAAGCAATTAAGGAAAGTGCCTCCATTTCTTTATCCTGGTCCGGCTTCTGTGTTACGTCATACGCTTCCCCACTTGCGTATGCCCACAATTTCCTTGCATCAACAACCTTTTCATGCCGAATTTCTAGTCGTTGTAGTCGTCCATTCCGTTCAGTTTGATTACAATCGGCATATTTCCACTGCGAGTTTGCAAATTATTTCGATACATCGTTTAACACTACACAAACCAAAAATAATCGCATGGTGTGATCTGAAATCAAAGGAATGCTAATGTGGGTAATCCTTTCGTTATAAATTATCGTTCTAAACCATTGCGTATAACCATAAGTCGCACATATTCTGAACCATTAATACGGATAACGGCATCTTTCTTCCGTGCTAGGCCCATAACCTGTTGAGATAATACGGAATAAAACGAATAATTTCAAGTCACACAACATGTATACTTTACCCGCCAAAGACCAACAAAAACTTTACATACATAGAAAAATAAGACAGCAGTACATCGACATCCTATAAAATTCAGCCAACTGCTGCTCGATTACACTTTCAACAGTGAGGAACTAACTACAGCGCACACATAAGAGAGTGAATATATGTTAAGATTTTAAGCGTTGGTGAAGGGTGACACGACGTGAGTATGGAGCAGCACCGGAATGAAGGGTCAGGGGAAACGGGAGATCCTCTAGCAGCGGCATTGTCCGCCACTATTTCCACATGCGAAATCCGGGGACGAATCCGGGCGGAAGTCCAGCCCGGATGGCCATTGGGGGGGGGGGGGGCGAGTGCTCTAGCCACTGCACCAACCGCGGCCTCAGGGAACATAGAAGGAGAAATAACTACGGCAGATAGACAACAATGCTTTCCTGAAGCATTGAAGAATACGGAATAAATATTTTGTGGCAGGTGTAAAATAATTAGTTGGTATTGTGTCAGCCTAATATATCTTCTTCTCACTTCAAAAACATTTTATTGTCGTCACTACAATATTGTGGCCACACAAAAATTATTTTGCGTCTACTACAAAATATTTTTGCTATCAAAATACCGACTTATATTTCTTTCAATGAACTGACATGCATGTCACCACTTATTATTTTTTTTTTTTTAATCTCGGTACGTTCGACGTTGCTCTATGATATTTTTGGCTGTTGTTTTTGAAGGTGTGAAAATTGTGAGCCAAAACTTAAAAATAAAAACAACTCTCGTAACACCTACTCAAACATTTTTCACACATTTTAATTACTGCAGCGATATTTTCCTAATCTCAACGCGGAAAGAATATTTTATGGCAACTATGAAATATGCAGTTGAGATTGCGACAGTCAATTATATTTTGTGCTCGCCACAAAAACATTTTGTTGTTGCCACTAAAATATTGTGGTTACCAAAATATTATTTTGTACTCACCAGTGACGAATTCTGGTCATGTATCAAAGCAAGCTCTGTCATAATTTGACTATACTATTTGAGCACATGGCCACAATGCACCTGCTGTCACACAAATGAAGGAGAGTTGATTAGACCAAGGTATATTACTGGGGAATTAACTCTTCGTCTACACAATACTGGCTCGAGAGTCCACCAGGCTAATGGTTCCACATAACTCAGTGTACAGTCACAACTTAGCAGCACATGCTCTGGATCAATCCAGGCTTCGCCTATGGAGTTTACTAGAAAATATTTTTGCTTTCTGAATACCGCTAAGTTTTTCTTTCAGTAAATGAGGAATCTAACAGGTGAGGCACTGCTTATAGGGCGCATAGAAGGAGAGAGGTAGATAACAATACGTTCCTGGAGCAGTGAGGAGCTAAGGATCAAAAGAGGTACCACACTGACTGACACATGTTTTGGGCCATGAACAGTAAGAGAGGACCAGCATTGCGTTTTTGGAGAATTGAATATCCAGGGATCTAACAGTTTAGACACAATGACAATTGGATGACATTAAGCAGAAAGTAACCAACCCACAGTTCACTGTAACCGAGATATTCAAGGCCAGTGCACTTGCATAAACCGTATATTTTTCAGGGCGCCTATTTTTCGTCAAATGTTGTGATTTATTACTGTTTTTTCTATGACATTCTCCGCACCTTCTCCTTCTACATCTCAATATCTTTTATTTTGTTGGTTGGTTCCTTTCTGCTTAATGCCATCCAATTGACATATTGAGCGGATGAGCTACGACAGTTGTAACTCTGGCTAGAACAAAACGTAATATGGGGCTTTCATGTTAATTATATTAGGAGGGGGTCGGCCTCCTCTCACGATATCGCTGTTGTACAAACTTCATTTTATGCTTTGAGATTATGAAAACATTGCTACAGTACTTAAATTTGTGTGAACAATGTTTGGGTACGTGTTTACGAGAGTTGTTTTTATTTATAAAGATAGAAAATACACTCTTGACTCACAATTTGCGTACCTTCAAAAACAGCCAAAAATATATTTTAGCAATATTGATCGCACCGAGATAACAAAAAAAATCAGTAGTGACGTGTTTGTAAGTTCGGCAGTTGCTGAGATACGAAAATTAAACATGTAATTCCCTATCGTAACTCTCGCCAGGACTCTATGGAAGACAGCAACCAAAGCAAAATTGCGTTCTCAGAACCTTGGGGAGCATTCATTGTATCTGACAAGTGGGACACACCTTCGTACACACTTAGAAGGATGAACTACAAGAGTACCATCACTGCTTTCTCGTAGCATTAGGATTGAGTGATCTAACAAGTCAGAGACACAATCGTATACACTTAGGAGTGAGTGCTAACACATTTTCCTCTGAGCATTAGAATCGAATCGAATGTGGGACACACTGTCGTATACTCTTAGGAAGATGAACTGCAAGAGTACCAACAGTGCTGTCTCAGAGCATTAGGACTGAGTGATCTGGCAAGTAAGACACGCTGTGTTACAGAATGATATATTGAGGCAAAATATCTACGTTTGTTTATCTGCATTTATACCGGACCCATTGAGAAGGGAATACTCCCACAAGAATGATGCTTAATTGCCGTTCAGATATGTTTGATTATGTGTAACGAATGGTATAGAAATGATTGCATTAACATGTATAGATACAGACAAGGGAATTAACTACAACAAAATAATTTATCTTTATTACCTAATTGACCTACATTTAGTAGCTTTGGAAACGGAATTTCAACGTTGTTGTTTGTAATTCCAAGGAACGTTAGCAGTGATAAGCTTAACATGTTAGTGAGGACACAGCTTATATTTATTGCATGGTAAATTATTTAAAGCTTAAGTTATTCTATATGTTATTTAGGATGAAGTGAGCACATTTTAAATCCCTCACAACGGGCAAAATAACTAGATAAATAAGTTTCCTTGTTCCCTGAGACTTAAATTTTTATAAATGTTGGCGTGCGCATATTATGTGTTGATTAGGTACTCACAATGTTTATACTTACAAGTATTTGAATGATATAAATTAACTTAGATATTAAAAAAAGCAGGGTCTTAAAATTAGACTCTTTACCGTGAACAGGCAGGCTATACTTTCTATCGGGATGACTAGGAGGTGTTTAACAGTTGTGCAATTCAGCACATTTAGGAGCGATTAAGTCTGGCATGAACTTAGGAGGGCTAATAAGAACGGCAGACAAGTGTATGTATTTTACTGCATTACAGAAATTATTTAACATATCCGAGACGTTACTTAAAAAGCTAATTTAACATAATACTATTGCTTGTCAGTATGCATCCGTAATGTTCGACAGCTCAGTGCCGAAACTCCAGACGTACTAGTTACTTAGAACCAATTGTAATAGACATATCGGGAAAAGCATTTCATATAATTTAACTGTGCTTACTGAAGGCCATGCTCACGTGTTTCTACTGGTATTGCCATTATTATATTTTTAAGCTTAAATGAGAGCAGATATCACTAATCTTCTCGGCCATTTTATTTAAAATTGTGTTTGCCTTGACAGCTAATATTTTCAAGACAGGAAACTATACAGTCCAGACTAAGTCAACTATCAAAAATTTCGTTAACATAATTAACTAAAACCATAGTATTTACTGTCTTGAAATAACTATCCAACATGGTTAAAACAATTACAAACAAATCTGTAAAGCGTATCTTTGATATCAGCTCTCGTTTAGGCTTAGTTACGGCCGTGTCCGAATTCGACTGAAGTACTTCATTGAGCATACTTGTCCCTCCGAAATGACATTACAAGGACTGTCCGAACAGGAAGTAAAGGATGCAACTGCTCAAGGCTGCACAAGGAAACGAATGTGTGTACTTCTGTGTCCTTCTTGCGTCCTTGTGACTCTGGTGTGGTCGCCATTTTGAAAATGTAAACCTCAGTTTGTAGGTTATGATACCAGCATTGTAATTTTGGATGGCTACGTTGTTTGTTAGTATATCCCATCACAGTTTTCCATGTATGTTAGACTGCAGTTATTTATTTGTGTATTGTGCCTTTGGTTAGCCTCTGAGGAATATCCTGTCAAAAATTTACATCATGTGCCAAACGTGTAATTCAAATATTGGCGCGAAAATTTTTGTTTTTATTAAACGACTGGCTAGAAGATTTTGTCCGAATTCCTCAAGTATTGAGGAAAGGACAAGTTAAGTATACAAGACTACTATATCCACTGAAAGTACATACCTGAATTCGAGCACAGCCTTGGTTGTGTCGTACAACACCTGGTAAATACTGCTGTGCAACAACCAGAGAGTACAGGGTTGCATAGAGCATAGGCGTGCGACTCTAAAACAATTCCGTATATTTAGATTCTGACAAATTTTTAAATGAAACAGCCTTGTAAGATCGGTTGACTTTATATGTCAATTACGTTTTATTTATTTTAATTTCAAAACTATGATATTCTTCAAATTTAATATAGCTTTTTAAGTTGTAGAACAAAACAGGCAAAAAATTAATGGTACTGCTTGTACGGTGCTTTATATGAAATTATCAGTAACCAAAAAAAAATGTAAAAAAAAACAGTAAGTATAATACATTAACTTTTCTCTTTTTCCACGGACAACTTCATATGTAGAAAATAATTTTTTTTTATTTTTATTTAAACATTACATGAAACAATAATATTGCCCAGTTGCATAATAAATGTAACTAAATTGTTTATATTAGTGTACAGTACATACATATACTATATCTCTATATCTTTTGTTGCGAAGAAATGTCATCCAAACATTAAGCCAAGGTTTAGTTTTTTCTTAAAACTGTAGGAGGGGTTTACGGCCCTTACGAGTTCTTAAGAGCCAACGAGGGTGAAACAAAATGAAAGGGCAAACACGAGATCCATACCCGAGCCGGGATTCGAAACCAGGACGTCTTGCACGTGGACCGACGCCTAACCGAATACACTACGGAGGCCGACTTTTTCCTTAGAACCTAGCAATAAATAACGTAGATATGAAACAACGAACAATACAAATAAGTACTGCATATTTGCTGTAAAATATTCCGGAACAACACACTTGTTACACAACACCATTCATAAAATGGTTTTAATTCTGCAAGCAATTAGGTTTAGGCCGTAGGATAAACACTGCTCTGAAGTTGAGTTTTAAAATAAAAAAATTAACGTTTCTTTCAGTAGTTTTTTTTTGTCTCATGCCAATCTTACATGCGGCATTTTTAACCATAGTTAAAATCAGTCTATAATAGAGTTATTTAAAGATTTGAGACTATTTTCGCCGGTGGGACATGAGTTTTTCTTCCTGTACGTATATTTTTAAAATCTGAAATGCATATTACTAAACATTATCGTGCCGTATTTGCTGGGATTATAGTGGCAAATATTATAACAAATTCTTAAATTTTAGTTATTTGGTAAATTATTTTATCCTCGCAGCTAACTCGCTTTTGTAAATATAATACAACATTAAGTCCATAACCCTGATAAAAGCCTCTAAAAAACAGTGACAAATGTAGACCCCTTGTTATACTAATGTAAGTTACAAGACAATAAGTTCTTTGAAAAATAACTAAAATGGGAATTGTGTTGTGTTTCAGTGACATCTCCTCCAGTCAAAAAGATGAATGGTTTGTGTAGGTACGTATGTCGTCAAATATTTGCTAGAAGTATGGTAAAAACGTTTGCGTCCTAGTAATTTAGACACTTGCTCTTGCAGCAAAGACATTGTGATCCTTTCGTAGCACGTACAAAACATAATCAGTTTACTGACACTGTTTACCTTGTTTATCCCCACGGAGCTGAAATACGTGAAAAATGTTATAATTAATTACATTTAAATAGATAAATGTTAAGATAATTTCACAAGCATGTGTTCATTGAAAATTTATTAAAAATAATGCGACAAAAGAATTCCTCAAAAAACGTTTTATTATAATTTGTTCTGTAGCAAAAATTTGGCAGTTTTATTTTGCGTATTAATTTTTAAAGGTAAAAAAATATTGCCACGTTTTTCATGTAACAGTTGTTTTTCGTGCATTTTACTTAGTTCTTTTTTGTATGAGTTATATTTACAATGAGTCTGTTAATATTTTATAGCACTGATATCCCACATAAGCTCCGTGCCCACAAGTAGGATAGACAGCGCTCATAAGTAGTTATGCACGAAAGGCATTAAATAATAAAATGACTGGTTGTTGCTACAAGAGAATATATAAGTAAAAATATATAAGTTGTTGAGGTTGAAAAAAAAAATGCGTATCACAAGGAACAACACGTTAAGCAGACAGGGCCTTATTCACAGTCGTGAGATATCCGGTTAGTCCAGGGTTGGTCCACATTATTCGTAAACGCCAACTAACGCCGGACTAAGATAGTCGCGGAAACAGCCTTGCGCACTATTGCCAGATGCTTTGCACATGCGCACTTCAGTTCTTAATACACAGGAAAGAATTCGCCAGTGAAAATAATGTGAGTTTCGATGACATTTACCCCGAAATATTGTTTCAGTTATATCAAATATTGTGACAATGTTAGCACATTTTGTACCAATAAACCACTTAAGGTATACTGTAAATGAAATGATATTTAATATTCCTTTGTAGATAACATATACTAACATGGCTGCTGTAGAGCAGTGGTAACGTTTTCGCTTAATTTAGAGTCGTGAGTTCCAATCTTTGCGAAATACATCATATTTTAAATTTTTTATGCTATAAAATTAGTAGGCACAGGACACCTAAATTAAATAAGTTTACTCGATGTTACTTCCAAACTGATAGTAAAATCATAACAAACATTAATGTGTTTATGTTTAAAGACAATCGCCTGTTAAAACAAAAATTTTAACTACTGTTGATGAAAGATGAGTAAGAATAAATAATCCTTAATCATGTAAAAACAGAGCAGAATACAAAGCTGAAATATCTGGTTAATCTTACACTACTGGTACATAATCATGTATATTTCACTATTCTAAATTTTTTTTAAGAACAATACATAATGTGGCATTATGTCAAGAACTAACAAGAAAAATTACCAGCAAAATTCCTCATAAAAACGTAGAAAATATGTGTTAAGAATATGTTGTGTAAAAGAGGTTTCCATAGTAAACATTACACGATTTACTGTCGATAAGTTTAACGAATTAAATTTTTAGTTACAGAATGTACTGAAAAATTCACTAATAAAAATAAGAAAACTCCATTATTTTTCATTACGTACACAGGACAAAAATTTTTTCATCAGACAAGATTTGACCCCTTAACCTATAAGTTACCAGACCAAGACGTTACCACTGACCTACCAATCCACACTTATATCACAGTATATAAATACATCTTATAACATTTGTAAGGTGTTCTACTTAAATCGAATATTTACAGTTTATGTTGCTTATAGCAATGATTCCCATCTTCTTAGGCTTGAAAAAAATTATATTGCTTTATATAAATGGCTTACCCGGTACAATAAACACGCAATACACAATTTTTTTGTTTACAAAGTTTAAATGTTACTATTTTAAATTAAGTAACTAGTGATTATGACTAAATAAATTTTCAACGTAGGCTTGTAACATGTTTTTAGTTTGAAATATTCATAATATCTCCTAACCAGCATGGATAACAGACGTCTTATATTTTAATGGTCAGCCATTTTTTTTCGACTTAGCCCATCGTTAAACCTACCGTTGGTCGGAACTAAAAGTTAGACCGGACTAACACAAGATGATGATCGCACTAGCGTTAGTCCGCGTCTATGAATACGACAAAAAACTGTTCCGAAGATGATCCTGCACTAGTCCGGGTAAAAAATCGACCATGAATAAGGCCCACAGAAGTCAGAACCTACTATGCATTTTTTTCTAATAAAGTAACATTTAACGAGTCTTCCAGATATCACCTCGGAAACTACAGACTAACGAAAAATGTACTCTGGGAAAAAATATAAGGACACTTACAGGTAAGACTTCTATCTGAAATATACCAATTGTCTAGACAACTATCAATGTGCACTGACCTTGAACCTCAATAAAATTTTACATTGCACCGCGTAGGATGTTTTACAAAAATTCTAGATAGTAATAAAGTAAATAAATAATAATAACAATAAAATTTGGTATCACGTCAGTATTAAGGAATGTCGGACACAGATAATTATAATTGTCTGCGAAATGACAGTTTAAAACACCCTCCGAAAAAGACTTCTACGTACGCCCATGAGATCACAGGTTTATCATACTGTGTCAGAAAAACAAAATATATACTTTAAACCGACACGCCTAAGACATACTCGATTCTTAAATACAGAGTGTAGAAGAGGTTTTTTTTATAATATATATTCAAAGCAATTCCTTGATAGTCTAGATTGTAGAAACTGGTTAATACACAAAAGTTAAATAGAAATAATACAACTCATAATTAAAAACAAAATTCCAGAAAATCAAGTAAAAATCAAAATATTGAGAGTTTGTATTTTTATATTTGTAAGGTATAGCAATTGTTGGCTTTGACATGCCGTCATGGTAAATACTATGCAAGTTAAAAATGTTCCTTAAGAATATGACGCAGTCACCAGTAATGTCCACAAACACTATTGCATTCAAATATTAAATTATGGAATATACATAGTAGGGGTTGGTTCCTTTTCATCACATGCTATATTTACAATGAGTGGTTAAATTGACTGTAGATACTACAGAATGAAACAGGACGTTGTAGATGCCAACAAAAGTCTCAGTCGTGTCGAAGCTGTGTGATTCTTATTATTGTCTGTGATCATGTTTTGTAGTAGCAGCTAAGCTAACGTACAATCTGCATGCAGCAAGGTTTCCGGCGGACATTTCTAACACGACCTTAGTATTTATTTACCATACCACTACATTTCTGTATGCAACAACTGACAACTTTAAGTTGCCTAGCATCCTCTCATTGTTACAACTTATATAATTCTCTGACAAACTGCCACCACTCATTTCTGTTAGCTCGCCCCTTAGATATCCGCAACCGTGTGTAATTTGGTGCTGTGCGCGTTGTATAACTCGCAAGTTTCATATTTTTGAAATTTCAAGCAGGAACTCCTCGAAATCGGTGAGGTTGAAAGTATTTGACACAAAATTCCAGATACGCTACCGCATCAACGAGTATGGCTGACAACATTAGTAAAACATAAGCATGATTGCGCAAATAGTTTAATTTAATGTCAGCAACTAGTTTTATAATGCTTAAAGGAAGCATATTTTATTTCACTTGCACATTAACCCCAAACTTTGTTTTATTGTGTTTTTTTCTGCAACACTGCAATATTCGCTCGCAATGGCGTAGGTTTGTCCAAATAAACGGTTCAGTAATGTATTTGAACGTTATTGGCAATGGGACAGAATAACGTTCTATATTGTTGAGACATACACCATTACAATATTATGTCGTCTCAGAAATCTCATATTAAATTATTTTCCAGTTTTCGAACAGAAACATGCATACCGGGTCCATACAGGGAATTGTTAATGTCTTTTAAAGTTTCTTGCAATGGGACAGAATAACGTTCTATACTGGACATACGCCATTGCAATGTTATGTCGTCCTAGAATTCTCATATTAGATTTCTGGGACGACAAATTATTGCAATTACGTATGTTCACAACAGTATAAAACGGTTCAGTGTTTACAGTTGTTTATGTCTGAAAGTATAGTTAATCGGGTTATGCATGACACATATAAATAAAACAATATAGACTTTTTTTATAATTCCTTCTTAAACTGAAAAAAAAACTATTGTATGTTTTAAACTGAGTTACAATAAACGATTATTTTGCAGTTGTTGGGTCACATAATCAAATTAAGAGATATGTTAATTTGGGTTAAAATACGAAATTAAATACAACATTATCTCTGTTTCACCTAAACCAAATTAAGAATCTCCTAATAACAGGCAAACTTTATCATAATAAGCATACCAGTTGTCCGTGAAATGAGTACAGATACTTTGATGCACACGGATCCGTGTGAATATTTTGGTGTATGGACATTGTGTCATTAACTTATTTCTTATGACTTAGTATACACACAGTGAAAACTATCATTGAGCGTTGTGTAATCATTCAAAGGAATGAATTTATTTAATTTTACGTTTTATTACAACTGTGCAAAGTGACCTTCGTTAATTTTACAGCACCATAAAATGTATAAAAATTACTTGCTTTGGAAGTGTGAGTACTTAAAAGATTTGTATTCAAACAACGCTTACCTACAGAAAGCAATCATATTCTATGAATGTATCTTTAAAGTACTACAAAAGTAAAAAAAAAACTACACACATTATCAAATTAAGTCTCAGTTGAAATCTTCTCAATACCACCATGTGAGTTATACGTTTCCTTGCGATGTATATAACATCTCGAAATTTAGGCTGGTTTTCTTTTGTTACAGATGTTACTTTTTAAGTTTCTCCTCTTCCCATCCGATTTATACAGCTAGAATTATAACTTAAGACTCACGGAAAATTGATACCGCAAAATCGTCTCCGAGCATTAATAAAAAACATTTGTATTGCAATAATGTATATATATTTCTTGTCAAAGAATTACTTATTTAAAGCAGTGTTGTCTTTAAAAATACTATCCATATTATTAAAACATTTTTTTTAACAAAACTGTGATTTGGTTTTACGATACCAGTGTTACACATCTATAGGGGTGAAGTTTCTAACTAACTGGTAGCTTAATGACTGCTTATTATTATTCAGTTTACTAGCTTTCTACTATCATAACGTTAAGCTTCTACCACTATGTAAGTCCATCTTTTCAGCATTGGCGTGCCGAGCATCGCTTTTTAGGGAGGGTTGAAGCATTTATCCCTCTTCGAATTTTTCAATACTTTACATGACAGTATTAGGGTCACAGATATTTTAAAAGGTGTTAATAACATCATAATATTCTAGGGGTGACTTTGCAACCCCAGCTTTCGCCCTGTTACGGCAAGGTATTTTGCCATCAATTCTCAATCAACATCCGCCCCTAAAAACTTATTTTGTCGTGGGTAATGAATGATTGTGAATTGAGGAGTTGCGATGCACCTGCCCTATGTCACGAAATATTAAAAGGATATTTACTCTACCTGACGGTGTATTATGAATATTATGATGGACGGGTTATTCCTTGAGGTAAAAGAAAATATGTTTACATTATAGCATATTTTTGAAGTGACATACTTGTAGCTTTGTTCTTTTCCGCCTCTCTTTCAATTTCGCGTTTTAAATTATCAGCTTTATGTGGTTCAAAATTCAGGAAAGCTCTGTGATTGGCAAGTTTGCACACATTGCCGATACCAGCGCTCAAGATACAGAAAATTTCCCTGTTCCAAACTTTTAACATTGATCTTTCTAACCTGTAGTTTGACCCGACGAATGGAATGCTCAACGCCATCTTGTTTCCGCTTAATGGAACGCAGAAGAGACGAAAGGTCAAAAAGAGAGGCCGAATGGAACAAACCTTGTAGTAGCACAGTTCGATACTTTCATTATGATTTTTTTTTTCAGAGGTTGGCCTGGTCCTGTGTCTGCAGGGTGAAGACCGAGTCGGTAGCAGTACCCTCTATCGACCGGCATCGCAACTAAGATCTCGGATAGTTGCTTTATAATTACATAGATGTCGCGCAGCTGCGCATATTGCTCCGTCATTGACCAATGCTTTTTATTCTCATATCTAAGGCGCCGGAACTTGAAACAAGTGATGGACAATAACAAAATGTAGTTTTTCGAAGAGCGTACTCTTTTTTTCTGTTTGTACTAACAACCAATGGAACACATGCGTGTGAACAAGCATGCGCATTGGGCAAGTGATAAGTGATTAACAAGTATTGTTTCTGACACAAAAGTGCCTGTTCGAACTCACAAGTTACAGCACCACATATCCACACTTGCACGGATGCCCAGACAATTTGTAAAATCTAATTACAGTATTGTTTTAAAAATCGCAGCTTGGGAGACAATTATTATTTACAGTATGTGTGTGTCCGTCTATAGGTTACAATAGTTGTAAACTTTTTTTTTTTTTTCAAGTGGAGAATTTCGAATGCACCTGGTGAAACCAAATATCAAAGTTTTAAGAGCAGAGATATAACGTACCATTGCTGATAAAGACGAATTTAAAAACTCTGCACAATTCTTGTACAGCACAAAAAAGACAATTCAAGTGATTCAGTGTTCTGTATATAGGTTTTAAAAAAATTATGGATCCATAGACACGTAAAAACACACTATTGTTGCTAGAGTTGTAGCTTTTGTTAATCAGCAACATTTGTGCATTTCTCTCAGAGACATTGTAACAATAATATTTTATTTATTGTCAGCCGTATACTGCCTGCCATTGGTCTGAATATGCATAGTAACACTACCACGTAAATCTGCTATTTTTAAGTCCTTTAAAGTTATACCACTGATTTAAAAAATATAGTATGTTCACCGTAAGTGCAGCTTCTACGGCAATTAATTTTTTTTTATTTAAATGAAACCGTCTATATTATTGTGGAATAAATGGCAGCTTTAATATTTCTGGACATTTATAATTTCTAAATTGTAAGTTTTTTGTTCGTTTACTCTTCGTATTAGTGCAACATTTTAATGGGTAGTTTAAATTAAAATGTAAGAAACACGCGATTGTTTTTCATTTTGTTCTTGGTGCGAACGATTTAAACGTCACAGTTCGTATACTATACAAGGCCACGGGAATTATTACCTACCTATGTTTGCTGCTAAAAGTCACTACAATTCGGTCGGCAAATGTGTTTCAGAAATAGTCTACATGCGTTTGTAATTTTAAACCCGAGGATGTGCACGTAATGGTCTCGATCCACGATAAATATTCACAGTCCGTACAACTCAAAGTAGCTGCCGTACTACAGTAACTTTATTTTAATTTACGTTCATAACAGTATACGAGTATTAAATGAAGCAACATTGATTGCACGGTTATTACCAAGAAAACTTTCAGTGAATATACTATACTTGTTGGCTCGCAGCTATTCTGCGGGCACACACATATAAGGGTGTGTATATAGAGTTCATGTACTAGTGTTTGTGTGAGTGCTTCTTGTCTAAAAAAACTTAGCTTAGTGTGCTTTGTCGCAGTGAGTGATGTCCGATAAGTCTTTGCAAGTGGCTGCAAGAAATGTGTTCTGACGACGTTATAGAGACTTTATTTTTGACATGTTGCTGAGGAAAGTTCACAGAGAAAATCTCTTTATAAATCGTTTGGTTGGCAATGTTCACGAGTGTGAATGCTCAGATGTATGAATGTGTCTTGGAAACAAATCTTGCACTAAGGAAAACAAATCCGTGAACACAGTTTGCACACGACTTCGTTTCGGGAAGTTTCGAATAGGATGCCTTTCTAAGAGGATCAGCCGTTGATGGAAACAGAACAATAATCTTTTTACGGTATATTTTTTTGAACTTTTCATATTTCAATAGAATGTACTCATAAACTATAAAACATTAGATGTAATTCGTCCAACTTTATGTAGGTTGGTGAATTAACGTAGACAATTAAGATCAGAATCTTACGTATTAATGGGAGCGAAACCCAATGAATGTTCTTTGTACCCATTTAAAAAAAGTCAAAAGAGTGTTTATAGGTATTTCATACCATTTTTTACTGTGTGCGTTACAGACTATAATAAAAATTGACTTTTTCAGATTTTTCCTGCAGAATTGGCAGAAAAACGTTAGCTTATGCTTTTAGTAAACTATCCTGCAAATGCGTCTCTTTAGCGAATGTCTCTAATCCGGTGTGCACGTAAATTCGCGCTAGATTATGGTTGTTTTGTAGTGCAAGAACTGGCTATGAAGTCCCGCCATATTTCTTAGAATAATTGTTTAGAATGCTCTTTCATGACGATGCGTGTGTGTGGGTTAAAATGATGACAGAAATCATGAAGGATCACATATGTTGTGTGGAAACAGATGTTATCTAGGAAAGATCCACGTCGGATTGTGACTAACCTGTCTGTTTACTGATGTTTGCACAGGTATAGGTATTCCCTGGTATTCCGCCTTGCACTCTGTGTCGCTTGAAGGTTTTTGTCCCTCTCTCTTAATTTACTTTCCAAGTGTTTCATTGGAAAGTAGTTAACAAAATTCAGGTATGATTTTCGTTGCACTGTGATTAAAAAGTCAACCTCTGATCACATTATCTTTCTGTTTGTGTATTTTCACGTAAAACTTTTCATATGTACAGTAACCGATAATGTAAATGTATATTATTTAAAAAGCATAATTTTAACTTATTTAAGTTCAGTACAGGCAATATTTTAAAACTAGAAGAGTGGAAATGTTTAATTTTAAGATAATTGTAGTTGTGGAGGTGACTTAAAGATAATTTAGCAATAATCACGCAGCAAATTGTGCTGCATCTTGGGAGTGGCAAGCTTTTAACTTTGTGTGTGTGTGTGTGTGGTGCTCATTTTAAAGGAATTTTCAGGTAATAGTTGCCAACCATGCTTTCCCTCTGTGTATCATGGAGCGGGGCTTCAGGCGCATTAAACGTAATGTAAAAACAAGTGTGATCAAAGAAATAAGTATTGTAATGTGAATTTATGAAAAGATTTCGCATTCCCGCATATCATTCACTTGCATATCACTATGAGCATACACACACTTGTACGAACCACCTTGCACTGTCAACAGTATGCAAGCAGCTACATGTACCCTGTCCTGTCAAGATATCCACTACCCTTACAAAAATGTTACTCAGGTTAGACCAGAATTACATAGATGATAATGTCAGTCCGTGTGTGTTCCTTATGGAGTATAAAAATATGTTTCTTTTAGTAAAAAAAAGACATAGAAAATATTTTCAGTGGTTTTATTTCTGATACTTCCCATAAAAGGTTGAAAATGTCGAAGTAGTAGCTTGCATGACTTCCAACTTTGGGAATATCTGGTAAGAATTCTATATTTATATATACCTTGTGAAAGTATTTATAACTGAACTACAAATGTTGCTACAGTAAAACTGAAATTATCTTAGGTTTTGAAATTAGATTCAGTGACTGCGTGTTTACCGTCTAACTACCAAGATCTTTTACAAGATGTTTATATAATCACCATCCCCAAAAAATTGATAGCAAATATATTTTGAAATCCGCACAAAATTAAGAATTCCATAATCACCATTTGGTAATATTTGAAGAAAGGTTAAACGGGAAAGGAATATTTTTAATTTCAAAAACTCAGTTTTGTATACAATAAAATTGTTAATAATGCATGTAGCCACACATGTTGTGTTGGTTGTAGACGACTTGCACACTCGGCATGGCATTAAACGAGAATGTATTGAAGAAGCTACAGTTTCAACTTAAATAATTTTGCACAACGTATTTTGTTAAACCAACACATGGGCGTTCTTTCAGTAGGTAAGCAACAATATACAGAAACAAGAGGCGCCAAAACCGTTAAGCAAAAGATCTTGACAGATTGTATATAAAACTGATGTGTATGTATGAATCACGTTGTTTTGAAAGGCCAGCAGTCACTATTTCAGCGATTCACGATGTTATTTTTCATTTATCATCAGACGAATATCTAACGATTGGTCTAGGACTGGCATCGATCAGCGCTTTGTACTGTAAATTGCAAGCATGCAAAGTGTAGACTGTGTTTTGAAGGGACAAATGGCATTCATTTTCTCAAGTTTGGTCTCTTTTACTTATGCCCATTCAAAACAAAGTTATTCATTTGTTCTACATGTTAGGACATGTAATGTTAACGCCAAGGAAAATTTTTATTTTAACAATTGTAAGTCATCTCATTATCTCAAAAAATAAAAATATACATAAACATTATTTTTAGTGGGACAGAAAAATAATAACGTAACCCATTCGATCAAAAGAAAAGTACCTCACTGCAACATTGATCAATATTTGTTGAATGTTCGTACGACAATGAACTGTTTTTCTTTTCCCTAGTTAGCGAGCCCCAGCGGGGTCGGTCCGGATTATAGCATGCGGTAATCGTGCTTGATGATGCCACATGATGGCGGAATTTCCTGACGATAACCCAATCCCCCCCTCCTTCCCAGCCTCTTAAGGCGGCCGCCTGGCTGGCGCTCAAACAGCGTGCAGCGTAATCAGAGTTAGTTTTTCTCAGAGACCAGTAAACGTGCGTCCATAATTCGTATCTATTATAAGAAATACACACTTCACACTACTTGTGAAAATGACTTTTAACACACCTCGCTCATTATAAGTATTATTTTAAAGCCCTCAAACTTCAGACGATTGTATCACAATATATATGTGCCAGATTCGCTCGAAATTCAGGGAGTTTTCTGCAGTGACGGGTTAAATAAAATTATAGCTTCGCCGCTTGAAGCCCCACAGTTAAAAATGTTACAGCAAGAACACTGTGCACGCCTTTATTACTTACTACTTTTGGCGGATAGGATATATACAATACACGTGCCGACCGGCGTCGCTCTTGTCGATTTGTCCATTTTCGCTTCACTTACAGAAACACGCTCTTCACTAGGCGCCTTAAGCTAGAAATCGTTCGACTTTTCAGGCTATTAGACTTCAGTCGAGTGCTGATACCGTATGCGAGTTGGTGTGTGCGAGATTTGGCTTTTCATTCTTTTAAATTACAATCTAAAAAACCTTTCTCCATGTCCTAAAAAAACACCATTCGGCTTCCAAATCGCATGCGACTGAAAACTCGAGCATAGGCCTCTAGGAGGCCTAAGGTCGAGTTCGTTCAAGTAGAGCTCGTATGCGCGTCGTCTCGTACGGCGCAAAACGTATACAAGACGAAGTATGTATGCTCCAACACCGGCCATTCGTATACGCCTTACTTATTCGAAGTCAGTAGCGTTCGAATGGAAGTGTGTATCGGTTAGTCAGGTTGGCATCCATGAAGTGAGAAAGCAAAAAGTTTTGACGGGTGGCAGCCAAGTCAATCACAAGTTCAGTTCATTTATATTTACATTTTGACACTTGCGTGGCGGTGAATTCAAAACTCGTGGAATTGTATAAAATTTAAACTGGTGAAAGAATTTTCCTTTTGAGTTTGTGATGCTCGGAAATAATTATCGATTTAAGACATATTTCACTGCCTTTTGCGGATTCAAAGTCACTTGGGAGAAACAAGAAATGTGAATAATTTTATAACTTTTGTGTATAATACTTCGTGGTAAAAAACAATAACATTTTAACACAATTTTTGACGCAGTACATAAAATATTATCGATTACAAAGAAATTGATTCTTAAAACCAAAATGATTTTTAAATGTAGCCTACACGGCCTTCCACATATTTTACTTCTATGTTATACTTTTACAATACTTGTAAACCAATTCTACTAAGATATCGTATGTAACATTCCACAATCTACCCGAAGGACTTTGTTTTAAAATTGTTGTAACAGTAAAAGTGCCCAAGACAAGCTGACAGCCGCTTGGACAGCAAGAGTAGCCAGAATGTTGTGGGAGGAAATTATGACACCACTTAATACACTCTAAAATAAAATAAAAATATTAAAAAGTTTGTCGCGTGTTGAAATGTGTATCCTTTTGTCATTGCATTGTTTGTAAATCTGCAGAAAAGTTTCATACGACCATGGGTTGTTTTTGCATCAGTCAAGATACTAAGTAGGCCTGCAACTGTGTGAAAAATCATTTTTTTATGAGCCAGGGAATAGGTTTTTAATGCTTGTTATGGTTCGAAACTTATCTTTCTACTAGTAAACATGTAACATAACTTCGTGACTTGACAATTAATTCACAAACGAAATTAATGCAATTAAAATTAATTTTAAAACATTATGACACTGTAGATCATTTAAACCAGGAAAGCTGTAACAAAAAGACCAATATGCTGATCCACATCACCACATTTAAACTGATTATTGTAAGCATTTAAACATAGTGGTTAGTAAAAAGTTTATTTGTACGAGTATTTGCATCTTTCATGAAGCACTTTTTTTTTCAGACACAAAATGTTACGTCGTATATTATTTATAATAAACTTAGCCAAAAGTAAATAGAGTAGGGAATATTCTATGAATGTGGTTCATTTCTTACGGTTACATTGATTTAATATTAAACTAATACTCATACGTGAGGAAATATTTTATTGACAGAACATTTATGTAGAGAAGAGGGCAAGTTTTATGAATGTATGGAATTTATTACTTTTATTTAATTATACTAACTGCCCGGTATCATTACTTTTATCGTTGATACAAACACTCTAATCAGCAGGTAGAGTACACATTTTATTAACGATTTTTTAAATTCTATTGTAAATATATTTTGGTATGTTACATATTATCTACAAAATATATTATGTCGTGAGGCAGAAAGTTATTATTCCTGGTTTTTTGTTCCTTGCCGAAATATAATATCACTGGCATAGCTAGAGAGAAAAATAACTGACCGTGACACTTTCGGATGAGTCGTGTGTGACTGTATCGTCGATTTTATAACATTAGTATAATGGATTTTTGCCACCATTGCTTCGTTTAATTATTCTACGAATGGGACAGATGGTGAAGAGGTCCACGTCAAGGTTAGCTAGTAATTTTTACAGCCTCAAGACAAGTTTACCTGCATTTTGAATATGCCAAAGTCCCACTTCTCCTTGTACTACCGACGCTAAATATGTTGGTTTACTGATGCGGATAATAGCTTCTATAGCAGTGTGATTGTTTGCGATTTATAAGACTACTCGACTTTATTTGCGTGGAATCTCAGAGGTTGAGATGAGACTCAGCTCCAGCTACCGGTTTTTTCACCCTTATTAGACGTATGTCACATAATCTATGCTATAAAGATAAAATTAGCTGTTTGGCAACTTCAAATACTTAAATTGTCTTAAATACACAGAGAAATTTCCGACCGTAAAATGCAGTATATTACATTATGTTTTATTCTCTATTTTCAGATTTTACTACACACTCTAAATAAAGACATATTGCAAGGATGGAGTAAATAATACATCTTTACTCAAGTACAGTGTGAGTCGGAAGGAAAGGTACATGCGTTGAGGGGTGGTAGTACTGGTGATTCTGAACAAAATGTGTCTAATAAACATATGCCCATTTCTTAACCGTTTCAGAGAAACCGAATGAAAACAATAAGGAACGGGAAATGTGCATGTGACGGTAAATCACGATACTGTTATCTTATGTTTTGTTTAATTTTGTACATTTCCTCACAAAATATGTTCAAACACTCCACCACCAACTTCAATGCATTTTGCTGCTCCGATAGACAACTGCTGTGTTGCTGATCTGATCTCATTAGTACATTGCTTTACTCGAGCACAAGCATGGTAAATACGATCGAGAAGTTCCTCTCTTGTGTCCACCCTGCGCGCGTAGACTTCCCTTTTAAGCCAACCCCACACACAGTAGTCCAATGGGGTAAGATCAGGTGACCTCGGTGGCCAAGCAATGACTCCATGGCGACCGATCCAACGCCCAGGGTACGTTTCGTTGAAGCACTATGTCACTGGCCGTACAGAACGTGCAGGAGCTCCGTCTTGCTGAACGTATATACGAGCTCTTTTTGCCAAAGTGATATCCTCCAAGTATTCTGGTAACACGTTTTGAAGAAAATCAAGGTACCGTACTCCATTAAGACGATTATCTAAAACTACTGGACCGATGAGTTGGTCATCAATAATACCGCACCACACGTTAACTGAGAAACGTCGTTGAAAATTCCTTTCTACAGTAGGGTGTAGATTTTCGTCTGCCCATACGCGAGAGTTACGTGTGTTGTTGATTCCGTTGCGGGTAAAGGTTGACTCATCAGTGAACAGAATACGTGGAAATAATCGATCATTGGCAATGATCCACTGACAGAATTCTTGCCGGTGGACATGGTCTCCTTCATGCAGATGTTTTACACTCTGCCGATGATATGGAACAGACCCTGCTCGTGTACTGTGCGTATCACTCTTGTTTGTGGAGTATGAAGTAGAGCAGCGATTCGTCTCGAGATAGTTGTTGGGCTGCGTTCTAGTACCTAAAGAATGTTCTCAACTTCATTAAGAGCTTGTTGTACCGGACGTTCGGATACAACATTTATGCTGGGAAGCGTACCACGGTCACGCAATCCTGCAAACACCCTGCTAAATGCCCTGTTATCTGGAACTCTGCGATTAGGAAATTGTCGTTCGTACTAACGAACAGCGGCTCTGGAATTTCCATCGCAGAAACCGTAGACGAACATCATGTCACCGTACTCTGCATGTGTGAAGACCTGTGGCATTTTTGACTACACTGAACTGTACTCACTGTACACGTAACAACACTGTAGTTCCCAATACTAGGGCAAGCAGTGTATGACAGACTGAAGTAAACAACTCCACCATGCTTAGAGCACCACCGTGTGGAAATGTACAAAATTACACACAACATAAGATAACAAAAGCGTGATTTACCGTCACCTGCACTTCTCCCGTTCCTTGTTGTTTTCATTCGGTTTCTCTGAAACGGTTAAGAAATTGGCATGTGTTCATTAGAAACATTTTGTTCAGAATCACCAGTACTATCACCCCTCAAAGCATGTACCTTTCTTCCCGACTCATCCTGTATGTGGAAATAACAATACGATTACTAAATAAAAAATTCAACACGAGTAAGACTGGCTACCTGGGAGAACGGTAGTTATTTCGCACGTCCGAGATCAGAACTGTGGAATCTCTCAGAGAGCATCGCCCTTTTCTTTAGGTACCAGTGACACTCGGTTGTGACCACGTAACTGTATGACGTAATATTAAACACAAATGTTGGTTGTGTTTGCATAAATATCTATAGATATTCTGCTCCAATGTATTCATACCTGGGAAGAACCTAAAAAACACATATTTTTCACCATTTCGAAACAAATAAAAATTATAATTATATATCGTGTATCAGTTGAGCACCTGGAATGGGTACACTCACATGTAACGTTCATTCAATAATGATACACAGCATTACGGCGCACTGTAACGTGATCGACTCTCATTCGGAAGGACCCCGGTTCGATATACAGCTCCGAACATCCAGATTTTGGTCACCTGTGGTTTCTCAGAAACGCTCAGGCGAATGCTGGAATGGTTTACAGGCGGTTCGGAATAAAGTGAGCACTCGAAAAAGCCCTGCTAAAGATCTATTTCCAGCCAATTCGTATATTTCCGCGTGTAACGGCTAACAAGGGGAAAATTCTAACATCCCGGACACGTCACTTTATGTTTGCGCGTGTAAGATAAATTGTTCAGTCGATATGTACCTACATAGTTTGATAAAAAAAGAAGTTAATTACTTATATAAAATACAATTATATCGCTGTCGGTTGAATTTGTTTCAGTATTGTTATATTTAAATACGAATAAACACGGAACTGTATTGTGTTATTTCACTGCCAAACATACAAGCAGTAAGGCAACTATAGTAAATGTTGAATTATATGCAATAACGGCCAGTGATATTTTTCAAAGGTTAAATTTTTAGTGTTCACTTTACTCCGAACGACCTATACTTACAAAGGCCAGTGCCGATTCCTCTTCCAGTGTTTATGTCATTGTGTCAAGTTGTGCGTCACCTATCGCTGTCGACGAGATATAATAATAAAAATAGTGAAATAATAAAATGCTATTCCCATGCACGTTGAGCAGTTTTCGAATGAACTTCCATCATGCGAAGCCCTGCACACCGCTCGGCGGACGAGGAGACGGCGACGTGACGTCATTACCGCCTCGTGGGTGGGTCCGTACCTCGCCTATATCGTCGTAAAGCCTCAGGCGGTCCAGCGAGCTTTCCCCTTGAGGGGACGTCCACCGTCGTCGTGCGGGCATCTCCCAGTCCGCGTGCGTGCCGACCTCCGACCATCGCGACGTATTGCCGCACGCACGACCCTCTCCAGCGCTGATGCTATTTAACCCCCCTCTCCTCGAGTGGTTTCCCGTGTCGCTGCTCCCCCGTCTCTCGTGTAAGCCCTGCCCGACGTGGTAACAGCTATCGCCGAGGGTGTTTCCTTGTCCCCTCCATCTCCTTCCAGAGCTATTCCTAAGTTACGTGAACAGACTGCTTGACACGGCGCGGCAGCGGGATCTTATATCTCACCCACCCTTCTCGCCGCACGCCTCCTTCGACAACCATCATACCGTCACTAAACGTCTACTCTGTTTTACGACCTCTGTTTCGCTCCAGCCTAGTGGGTGGGGGGCTCTGCTGAGGTCACACTGTGCTTCTCGACTGATTTTATTGGCTGGCTGCAGGATAGTGTACTCCTCTCTAGCACTTACGTATCACAGTTAAGACATATTTATTTATGTCGGTTTATTTACTAAGTGACTTATGAATAAGATGTTGCAAAGTAAACATATCTGCACCTGTTTACGTATTAATGTACATTGAGAAAAAAGTGATGTACGTATAATAATTATGTTAAAATAGAGACAACTGTCCAGTTTGGTTGTATGTACAGTTTGTATTATCCCTACAGTAGAAGTAACAATATGTTCTCTAGAAGGAAGAATGTTATTTGCTACTTATATATAGAACAGATTGTTTCTTATACATAATTTTTACATATTGTTACTTCTAAAAAAAACTTTTTTTTTTCGTATACAGAACATATTGTTCTCTCTACTGATCAAACTGTAACTTAAACATAACATATTATTTCATTAATTTTACACAACATGTTACTTCAAAAGAACATACTGTTACTTCTAAAGCTGCTTCTACGCAGCATATTGCTACTTATACAGAATATATTATAAAATTTATAGAACATATTATAACATTTACAGAAGATATTATAACATTTACAGAAGATATTATAACATTTACAGAAGATATTGTTACTTTTACAATAGATATTGTTACTTTTACAGAAGATATTGTTACTTTTACAATAGATATTGTTACTTTTACAGAAGATATTGTTACTTTTACAGAAGATATTGTTACTTTTACAGAAGATATTGTTACTTTTACAGAAGATATTGTTACTTTTACAGAACATATTGTTACTTTTACAGAACATATTGTTACTTTTACAGAGTATATTGTTACTTCTAAAAATATATTCTTACGTCTACCAAACATGTTGTTAGGGAAACAATTAAACAACCAAACTGCATTGCTTACCCTATTTTGACGTAGTTTCAATACCTGCATTACTTCATTCCCACTGTACTGCACCTTGGACATTTTTGTGCAGCGAACATCGCATCACATTATTATGAATGTGACCTTATCGCTGTTTTGTATATAATTTAGGGGGAAGTAGCCATACGTATGTTGTACTGCTGGTTAAGATGTTTATGTTAAGAATGAGGCTTTCGTTTGAATAATATATGTTAATATAAAAACTATGGCTTTACTCTACAATGTTGATCGTTATAAATTAATACAAGATTAACATTGATAAGTTAACCTAGATGGGAGATGCTGATTAGTTGTTTGAATTTAGTCTATATTGGCGATGGATGAGCCTTTGGTTACCTTAGACCTCAACATTAGCATGATGCAGGAAGCTGATGACAAATGGCTCAGTTATCGACGGACGGCACGTCGTGGGTCTCGAAAGTACCATCCTGGCAAGCTGGTGACTCCTGGAAGACTTGTAGAAGACAAACCGAGTTTCCTTCGATACTATGTGCTATATTCCAGTCTACATCGAGGGCGGGGAGAATCTCTGAGGCCCTTGTCTTGTGCAACTACTGACCTAATTGTACAGTCATCGCTGCTAGCTTGTCTTCCAGGCGAGGCTCTTGGTATTTTTAACAACGTAGGCCTATACAGGATGTTCAGAAACAACCGCATAATAACCACACCACGCGAATCCTGGACTAAATTGTAGACGGAAATGTTAGTGACAATATGTTATAAGATGACATTTTACATGCACAATGTTGCAACACAGCAGTGATAGTAAGTTCCCTCTTGCGCTCCACAGATATCTTTCTTATCTTACTACTGTTCTGACTGCATATCATGGGTGAAGGTTAAAATCCAGAGCAGTCCAAATATGAGCCCACGTTTACTTGATGTGACATAAATGAAATAATACATTGACGTTGAGCGCAAGAGGGGGCTAGTGTAGTGTTGCCACATAGTGCACGTAAAAATGTCATAGTACAACATTTTGGCACTAGCATTATCGCCTCGAGTTTAGGCCAGGATTCTTGTGATGTGCTTATTATGGGAATGTATCTGGACTTCTTGTATACAGGGTTGGTCGCAATTAGCTCTTGAGCGATCGTGTTTTATTTGACATTGTTCCACAGTGACTACTTGTTTCATCTGCCTGTGCCGTCACTTTGCAGTGAAGAGTGACTATTAGCTTTGTCGCGAGAAGTGTAAGCCTAAATCTGTGTTGCAGAAAGTATTTGACATGGCACCGTGACGTGTATGACTATGTGTAATTGTACGATTATGTACAACCTCTGCGATTCCCGCCGCTGCCATCACAAGTTAACATAGTACAACAATTGCAACCCTGTTGTTGCATGAACTTTCGTGAAGCTGAATTCTCATTGGTTATGGATTATTGGTCAGCACAGTAACTATGCATAAGTAATGTGTCGTGTGTCATCCCTCTAAACGCTGCCGTTCGCGAGGTATGTGCATAATGGTTGTAATTTATGCACCTGGCACGGAAGGAATACGTGTCACTGTTCCATTTTAAATACTTTTTGCAATGTTTACAATAAACACAGGTTTACGCTTACAATTCAAGGTGGCTCACCACCTTACGAAACCTCGTCTACCATGCGTTGCACGTATGATTTGTTTTAATTTTTAGTGAGGAGTATGCGGGTGGATTTTGTTGATGATTTTCAGACCAATACGAGATGAGACATTCGATAAACTACCAACAACTTCATTTTGTGCCACATATAGCGCCCACTGTAATTGTAATGTGAAGTGACGTATACATAGGTAAATAATAATGCAGTGTCTATCTTTCATCAAAGTTATACGTCCCGTGTGTAGTGTATTGCCTACCTGTCAGATCATGCGCTTTCTGTTCTGAATAGTGTCACCACGGATTTCTCGCAAACTATTCACCTGAGAGTGTGTAGACAAAACGACCATTGTTGTTCATTTTAACGTGCTGATTACTAAATATATATAATAAATATCTTTTACATGTTCGTTAATAAGTTTCGTGCAATCGTTAGGTGGCAACCCACACTTCCACAATGAAGGGGATTGATCTTTCCAACCACATTTCCCGAGGTTAATGATCTTCAAAATACAAAATACTGTTTGCCTATTTGTCGCTTAATCGCAATTAGTTTCTATAATATTTTGTTGAAATAATTTCAAAATCCTACTTTTGTGGTCGCACAGCTCCCTTAATAATTAATTTTGGGAAAAGTGGTTCTTACATTTTCATCTTATTTTTTCCTAAGGAATCTACTGCCAGCGTTTGTCGGGGTTATTCAGATTCGTCCTGTATATTACTAAGTTATCTTCATTTTAAATTTTGATTAAATTATAAGATATCCCAACGTAACATTTCGACGAAATACATGTGACATATATATTATTTTGGCGTGCAGGCGCTTAATGCTTTATATATATATATATATATATATATATATATATATATATATATATATATATATATGTGTGTATACACAGGTTGTTCACAAAAAACACCGACAAACTCCTGCAGGTGATTCCTTGTAGAAATATAAAGCAGGAAAAATATTAGTCACTTTGTACAAAACCGTAATATTAAGGGAGTAATTCGTATTTGAAAATCTAATTTTAAAACTTTAATTTCTCCACAAACAGTACACTGAACGACGTAACCTGACACAACTCAGGATATTACTTCATGACAATAAGGTCGACAAGCCAACAGTAAACACTCGTCGTTACCTTCAATCAATTCACACGAAAATAAAAGGGGTACCCACCCTTAAATTGCTGACAATTATTTTCAACGTAAAGATAATCCAACATTTAAAAGTGAATTATTGAGAAATGTGAGCTTAGTAATTAAAAATGTCTTCTTGTAACGACTGTATAGCGCGCGTAGTTTTCGTGCAAAACGCACGTGAAATTTTGGCGTGGTGACACAGAGCCTAGTGTTTAGGCAACACTGCATACACGAGTGCTTGTTTTATCCCGCCACGCAGCACAGATGACGGTGGACGTTTACTATAAATATCATGTGACGTACCTTAAATATCTCACATAACCGTAACCAACAATTCGTTCCTGGAAGAATTTGTGTGTGTTTAAAAAATATGTAAGTGTGCAAGTGAAATAAATATGCTTTCTGGACATTGCACAAAGCTAGACATTTAAACAGTTTGTGTAATTCTTGAACTACTGTAAAGTGTAGGGGAGCCGATATTGTTTTCAGGGACTGTCCGATATTGCCGATAACAATACTGATTGCCTTGAGAGGAAAAATATATATGTAGCAGGCGTAAAAAATTAAAAACTTAATTTTCAAAACACTTCGCCAAACAAAATTCTAATGGCCTTAAATTTTACTGTTTAAGTCTTACCACTAAAGTTTAGGGTAAATAAAAATCTACGAACCACAAACTAGTTCATGAGTCAAAACATATGAGGTCGTATGATGAAGGTTGTGGTTTCCTTTTCGTCATTGCTCATGTACGTCATGCAGTTATGGTTTAAAATTTACGTCTGGGATAGATGAATACTAACAGCCACAAAGTCATTAAAATTTAGAAAATACTGACTGTGGCATTGATAGGCGCGTTTTCTCTGCTAGAAAGTTGTGTTGAAAACTGTGCAACATGCATATAGAAGGAAAAATCTGGAATTTTAAGCTCTTCCACTTGTAAAGGTACGTACAATCAAGGTACCTTTTTTAGTTTGTGGTACCCTACGACCTCGATGATGTGCAAAGCATCGATACCAAATATATTAAGTGTATGAGAAGGCAAAATGCCTTAACTTTGGCATTCTAAAACACATAATTAATTTAAAATAATGCAAACAGCCTTGCATTCTTGCGTGTTGCTTATAGTTAGAACCACTTATTTTACGTATTTCAATGCATTATGATGGCACAACTGTAATGCTGTTTCATGGTCAGTAATTGGGTGTTTTTTTTTAAACTCTGAGCGTGTTTGTGTTTTATCTGCAAATCACAGACGTGTTTTGTCGCAGTAAAACTGGCTCTTATTGGCATCGCCTCCCAAAAAGACACGTTGCCAATAACCCTGAAGCATAACTGCAGTGCAGATGTGCACGTAAGACAATAAAAAATGTGGTGCAAAGTAATTGTCACCAAGGTGCTCTACATATGTTGGAAAAACTCACATTTTTTCCAGATTTATTAGCTTTTAATTGCTATCATACATTAATAATGTCACCACGTTTGTATCCTAACGTAACAACACCTTCAGTATCATTACTACAGCAATAAAAACACACCTACGAAACAAAAGAAGATAGGCCATAGAATAAGGTCAGTCTAGTATTGCAGAGTCTTGTGCGGAGTCGGGAGGTGAGAGTCTTGTGGAGTCTTAGTAGTGCAGAGATGAGGCCCCAGCGCCTTGGGGACGGTAACACGACGGCGTCGAGGCTGATGTAACATCGACGGAGTTGACGAGGTGTGGCGTCTTGAGGGTGCCAACACGGCGGCGGTAGTCGGTGTCGAGTCTGAGTAACATCAGCGCCCTGCAGGATGGACAGACAACACTAAGGTGTTGTGTGTCGGCACGACTGAGCTGACGAGGTATGGCGTCTCGAGGATGGCAGCACGACGGCAGTGGTCGATGTCGAGGCTGTGTGACGCCAGCGGGCTGCAGGAAGGATGAACAACACTTGTGGTGTTGTGTTGGAGTGCTGCAGAGGTTGTGAGCTGTGGAGAACAACACTGACGGTGTTGTGTCGAGGAGGGCAGTAACTGGTGATTTGAGGAGACTGTCTACCTGGTGATTCAAGAGAAGAAGTGCTTGGAGAGTTCGCTATTGGTCCTGCTCGGAGGAGGTGCTAAGCTTGTGCAAAGAGGCTGGCGAGGACATCTTGGTGATGTCAGGAAGACGTCTTGGGAACGTCGGGGTCTACTGCGAGGCTACAGGCACATACCTTCGGAGCAGAACTGGATGAGACAAGAAGGCTTCTGCTGCGGGTCGACAGGCAAAGAAGGAGGTGCGCGACGGGAGTCGAACCGAAGACCTCAAGAGTCAAGACAGAGGTGCACTCTGGGTGTTGCACTGTACATGGTGAGCCATCCTCCCTTAGGACTGTTAAGGTTGTACATTGTCATTATTTGAGAGTAACTGTTGATTGGATATATAACTGAACTTTTATTGTGATTTGTAGTTTTTAATTGATTAATGGTAAATATTCTTGTACTTTAATTGTCAAAGTTAATTAACGTTCTGTGGCACAGTACTAATTGTGTGCGTAATTATTCGTGTTGTGAAAGTTATAGTTTATTACTGTTTTGTGTATTTCGTAGCTTTGTGAGCTATTAAATGCAGTACTTAATTTAACTCTTTTATTTATAATTATAAGACCTTTATCCCAAAAGAACTCATGGGAATAGCCCACAGTTTGTGTCTCCTCAAACTTGTAACAGTATTATATAAAACAAAGTGTTCTGACTGACACACTCACTCACTCACTCGCTCATTCATCAAAGTACACAGCCCAACCCGCTGGACCTAGAACCATGAAATTTTGAGCGAAGCTCCGTAGGCTCGCACTAAGAATGGATTTTTTGAAAGACCATAACTAAGGGGATGAAAAAGGGTGAAATGTGTTTTTAAAAATCCCTGATACATCATTAACCGGGAAAGCTATCACATTTTTTAAATTTAAATATAGTGCCCAAACAAATGAATATTTGCGAATTTTGCGATTTTGCGAAATTCGAAAATTAAATGGGTTAAAAGCTGTAAAATGTGTTTTTCATTAATCCGTGATTTACTCCTAAACCATTTCATATAGTGAGGTGATTTTCTTTTAATTGATGCTTAAGTAAATATCAAAAATGTACTTTTAGAATTTTTCGAAATTCGTCCTTGAAAAAATTCAAACGTGTTTTTAATTAATCCCACTTATCTCCTAAACCAGTGGAAATACTGAAATGGTTTTTGCTTTATAAATAATCTTAAGTAAATAGCAAAAAAACAATTTCAGGATTTTTCGAAATTCGTCCGTGAAAGCTGTTAAAAATATATATATATATATATATATTTTTTCAGATTATCATCTGTACCGCTTACACCCGTTGAGATATCGAGATGATTTTTTATAAGAATGAAGCTTATGTAAATATCTACAAATCAAATTTAGGATTATATGAAATTCAAAAATTAAGGATGTGAAAAGCAGTACAATTTTAGTCTCCCGAAAGAGAGAATGATCGCGGAGAAATAATTCAACAGTTGTTTCTCTTTGCCAACCGACTCATAAATAAAACCTTCCAGCCTGTACATACGAAAGAATTATCACGGCCTGCCTTTAAGCATTCTCTCACGTATTGTATAAAGTTTGTGTTGTGGGAGGGGTGGGGTTACGGTTTCGTATCCCGTGCAAGACTTTGCGATTTTAATTACTATGACTTGACACGAACATATTGCGCGCGCTCTTTGCACTGTGCTAAGACAATTTATAGTTCACTGTTATTGAGTACGCTAGCTGTTAAATGCCTTCATCACATATTTTATCCAGAGTTACTGTTTACATTACATAATTTCACGCGGGCAAAGCCGCAGCTGGGCAGCTATTTTATAGAGAAATAAAGATGAATTAAAAACAAAGATGTTCTGCAATTAAAGTACGCTCAGCGAAGTGGACTGGATAAAGCTGTTCGTATTTGTTGTTTTAAAGATGTATAGAGAATATAGTAACAGACCATCAATTAACACGTAATTAAAAGTTAGTTACTATTTTCTATAGTACACGCGGGCAAAGTCGCAAAGGCACAGCAAGTCTTATATATTAATAGTAATTAAATACTGCATGAAATAACGCTGATTGAATATTGTTAAGTTATTTTCACACAAATATATCCAGAAACAAATTGTTGTTACGGTTATGCGAGATATTTAAGGGACGGCACATAAAACTTATAGTAAACATCCACCATCGTCTGTGCGGCGCGGCGGGATAAAACAAGCACTCGTGTATGCAATGTTGCCTATGCGCTAGGCTCTGTATCACCAGACAGTCGTTACAAAAGGACCTTTTAAATTACTAACCCCACATTACCCAATAATTCACTTTTAAATGTCACATTATCCTGACGCTAAAAAAAATTGTCAGCGATTTATGGGTGGGCAACCCTTTTATTTTCGAGAGGTTTGAAGGTATCAACTGGCGTTTACTGTTGGTTTGTTACCTTATTGGCATTAAGTAATATTCTGAGTTTTGTTAGGTTACATCGTTCAGTGTTGGGTTTTTGGGAAATTAAAGTTTTAAAATTTTATTTCGAAAGGCAAATTACTTTCTTAATATTACGGTTACATACAAAGTGTCTATAATATTTTCCTGCTTTATTTTCCACAAGGAATCACCTGCCGGAGTTTGTCGGTGTTTAATGTAAACATCCTGTATATACTAGGTGCTACTGAACAACACCGGCAAACTCCTGCAGGTGATTCCTTATTAAAAAAAACAAGCGGAAATCATTGTTAGTATTTTCGCCTAAACTTAATATTAAGGACGTAATGAGACTTTGAATTTAAAATTTACAGTCGTATTTCCCCAAAATAGCGGAAACTAAATTATATAAAAACAACATTTTTAGCATTTTTTAATGCTGTTCAGACCTTCAAACCAACTGCAAATACAACTTGATATCTTACACCCTTGTGAAAATAATAAAGGTGTCTACCCTGTAATTGTATAGTCTACTAATTTTCTACCGTCAACTTTCGTACTTTTGAAGATGGTTTATTGATAGATGAGACCTGCGTAACCAAAAAGGTCATGTTATTGCAACTGTCTAGAACTTAACCGTTTGTGCTCAAAACACACTTGAATATTCGCGCTGACATACACAGCCTAGAGCATAGGCAATCCTGCAAACATCCATGTGATGCGTGCAGCGTATAGACGACGGTGGACATTCACAATAAACATTACAAGTACAATACTGTTAAAGTCGCAGACCATTTTGTTGCTAGCATTCTGCGTACATATCGTCGCAGTTGAAAACGAAAATGGTAGGTCCCAGGCAGCTGAAACATGTGTAAATGGTTTTGTATTCGTCATGCTTATTATAAACCAAACACGAATAACTTCTAAGGTAATACTTGAAAAAGAAAAATAATAGTACAGTGTCGGTGCCAATGTTGTTTCTCCAAAGTATGGCAGCACAACCACCACAGCGGTCTAATGGTCACAACGCTTGTCTCCCTACAAGGCGATAAGGTTTTGAATACCCCCTGGTGCCACGCCAATTTTCACATGCGGTAATCGTGCCGGTACGATGACGTTGGCCGGTGGTTTTTATCGTGGATCTCCTATTTTCCTTATCCTCCATTTCCAATGCAACTCCATGTTCACACCATGTCACCCTTCTTGGTCTCTCAAAATCTTAAATGTTACGAGCCCGTTATAATATCTTATTTATTCTGTCAGTATTCCTACAAGAAATCCTTTATGCTTGCTGATTCTAAAGTAGTAAAAACGTTTTTACGTTACTTGTTTTTTTTGTAGTTGCTAATGTCTTTGGTTTTTTAGTTTCAATACTTGTATACAGTACAGTGGCATGCATTGCTATCACGTAGCACTTTGTTTTTCAAATGCATCTCACCCACGATCGCAACCCGCACTACAACTTCTGCATGTGTATTGCATGTAGGTGTCGGTTTAATTAAGAATCGTCCTGTGTATATATATAAATATATATTTACTTATTTATTTATATTCATACACACACGCTTTACCCAAACAATTTCACTTATACGCGTGGACTTTGATTGCAAATTTTATTTTTAAAAAATGCGTGCGAAAATAATCCCTGTGTCTGTAACCTCCGAAAAACAGCCGACAGAAGCCAGTAATTTACAAAAAGGCTCGTTGAAGGTGGCCGCCTGACAAGGCTGAACGTTGCACGTGTGTATACCCATCTCAGGTTCACCAGTAATAATTGAAGCATATTTTCTAGCGGCCAAAAACGGCGAAAATAGGTGTTTTATGGTGCTTTTTGAGATTGTAAATCTTGGTGCAGAATATTTAAATGTGTGAAGGTACGTACAATACATCTTTACCGTAAACATAACGTCATAAAATGATAGGGCCACCACTGAATGTCTCGGCGTGACGCGAGTGTTGTGTCGTCCTTATCGCTTCCGCATTTAAAGGCTTAAACACGCAGAAGGCGTCCACCGAGGTGGCCAAAATAATGAGTGAATCACTCGACTTACGATTCTGAGTGGCTAATTTTGCCATAATTCAATCATTACTTACCATCTGCCGGCCTACTCTTGTTTATTCTGCCATTAAGCCTGACGTCAAATATTTTTCCCGCTACAAGCACACAATTTTTACTATCCTACAACTGTCAGATAGTACGGCGATAATTTACTATCTAACAACGTAAAAATTTAAGGTGTGATATGTAAGAAATTTTGTTTTCGCTTTTAGTAAACATTGTGGACGTGCACTATCCCCTTAATAGGCCTATATATGTCTATAGGTGGTTATAACACAAAGTGACATAGGATGGGTTTCCTTTGTCAGGTTTTGTCCATCACCAGGTGTTGGCAAAATTGTCTGTAATGCGGTTTACGATTTTATTAAGGCGCGAATAAAAAACATTCATATTATATAAATGTTACACGCTTTACTAAAGCTAAGCTGCTAAGCTGTGCCTCTAAAATTTTATTTTTGGGCAGTACGAAGTAAAGTCCAACGCATGGAACTCAATAGCCTATGCACTTCACGCATTTAGGTGGTATTTTAGCCATCTTGAGAAGCCCGAAAATAAAGTTTATAGCAAGCGTGCTGAACTTTTTAAATTGTGGGAGTAGAGTTTCAAATGTGCGCTATTTTTGTAAATAATCGTAATGTGAATAACTTAAGCGGTTTCGCTTTAATAATTATACGCACGACACGTTACACTGTCCATGCGCTAAGCGAGGACTCCTCTTAAGGGCTGAACAGAGTCTCTAAACTTCACTTAGATATTTTGAACACATTGCATTCAGGTTCAATTTATTGTGGTTTCGTATAAGGGTGTGAAAAGGTACGATGTTAAGCGGACGACTGGAATACTCCATCGCCAATAAAATCTGAACTACTCTTCAAAATTCGTTGATATATTTTTGCCGAGTAGATATTTTATCAGCGGGCGTTTATTTATATAGCATTATGCGATACTTTCAAGTAAAAAATTAAAAAACAGGTTTTAGAAAAATAAGAGCTTAAAACCACAAAATCTACAAAAATGGAAAACTGTAATTTTTATAATTTTTTATATGATAATATTTAGGCCTTCCTAAAAAACCGAATTTAAAAAATACTCGCTTTTTTATTTTAAACTAATTTTACTGTTCGAAAATCTCTGAGCGAGACTTTTACGGATGTTAAAATTATTTTCAAATGTACTGTTTAAATTTCTTCGCACCGCATGGCGACTTTCATCAGCCAAAAACAGCTTAGCTTGCTCGAGAACAAGGTAAGTGAGAAGCAGATTGCGAAGCCACTGTCGTGACCTCTCTGACACGACTTCGAGTGATGATAGTTTTCCATGATGTTCTAAAATCACTCCAGGTAAATGCTGCGATTGTTCCTTAATACAGGTCCTATTTACGTACCTAAAAAGTTGATTATTCCTTCACCTATGAATTTAAGGGTTCAATCTAACAAACCTGCAGCCATGGAGTTTAAATGGAATATCGATGTTAAAACAAATTATCTCTCCATGTGTATAAAATATAATTGACACTTTCAAACAAGTGTTATAATTTTAATGTGTTAAATAATATGTGTATTGTCATAGAATTGGATTTTCGAAAAATGTATTCGCTTATTTTTCATGTTTGGAAAAAATTAGTTTTAAAAATAAACTTTTAGTACTGAAACTGAAAATCGGTACGCGGTATACACCAATTTTCATCACCATGTTTTTGTTTTTAATTTGTAGGCCTACCATATATATATTTTTCTTATTTTAGACAAAAGATGTGACTAAATTTGGCTATCATGAAATATTTTATCTCTCATAGTTTTTGCGTAATGGCTTGTTAAAGTCAAAACTTGCACGTTTCCGTTTTGAGGACACACAGTGGATAAATACGTCGCAGGCTACAATGTCACGTTCATAAAAACAAAGAATAAACTTTTTTGTATTTAATTTTAAAAATGCAATATATTTTTAAATACAAAAATATTTTATTTAGTGGTTTAACATAGCTGAATTTGTAGTCTACAACATCGTTATTGACTGTGATTTTTTTTCAGTTTGGTATGTCAATTAGTTTTAGTGTCTTCCTTAAATCGGAAACACGCAAATTTTGGCTTTAACGAGCCATTACGCAAAAACTATGCAAGATAAAAAAAATTTACAAGAGAAAATTTTAGTCACATATTCTGTCTAATACAAGAAAAAAAATAACTGATACAAATATAACAATAAAAATGGTGATGAAAATTGTAGTAGACCGTGCCTGCACGCTAGAGGCTCAGAAGAGACGGACCTATAAGGGCGACCTTGAAGCGCATATCAAATACCTCATCCACACAATGAACCAAACACAGTTCTAGCGTGCAAGATTCCCACCGATCAACTTTAAGTGTGAGACTTCATTGGTGGCCTGGCTTAATATCCATCTAAATATTACTATCTGTGTGGTTTTTAGAATACTGTTAGTATTTTACCTCATACGATAGTAACATACTGAGAGGCTCTAAAACCATTATCCTAGTAAGGATATTGCATTTTTAACATACAGCGACATAGTATAAAATGTATTTTCATATGTATAAGTGTAGTACACGCTAAGAAGCTTCGTCCAAACAGGAATAATAACAATTTTTGTAACACATTTCAAGTACGAGTAGGAGAGCCCCACTTTGTCTGCGGTGCATTTGACAGCCAAGTCATGTGAAGCCAAGGAAGATCGAGCGCTAGCTCAGCTAATGAAAGAAGACGAACTACAAGAAAGAGATTTTGTATGTGCTACATGGCCACGTGAGGGTGAGTACCTCTGGTGCATTAGTTTAAGCAACACTTCACTGAAACCTTCGCCACAACTTCAGTGCAATTACTAAAACGACTCTACTCATTGTTATGGCTGTCTTCTTCCCTCTCTCTCCCCCTTCTCTCGTGTCCCATTTTACAGTATCTCTCTTTATTTTTCCTTCTTCTCTCTCCCACTTTCTTTATCTCTATTTTTCACCTTCTTCCTACCTCTTTCTCCATCACATTGTTTATTTTTCTTTCTCCTCTAATCCTCCCTCTATATCCTCTTTTTCTCTTAGATGTGCTTCCCCCCCCTCTCCCACCTCCCCCCACCTCCCTCTCTGGACACGTCACTTATTGCTTGCGCGTATAAGATAAATTGTGTAGTCAGCATGAATCGATACAGTACAATAAAATAAAGTTTATTAATTATATTAAATATAATTATGTCGATTTTAGCTGTTTTTTTACTGTATTGATGTATTTAAATAGGAAAACACTCTGAACAATATTTCGTAAATTCGCTGCCAAACGTACAAGCAGAAAGGCAATTGTAGTTATTGTTGACTCACGTGTAGTAACGGCTAGTGATGTTTATCAAAGGTTACATTTTTAGTGCTTACTTTATCCCGAATTACCTATACAGTAGGTGGGTGGCAAGCAAACAGGTGCCAAATTTACCTAAAAATCGCCTTGTATTGGTTTGTGTTTCCTTGTACAAGAGGAATGTATACTGACGTAACGAAAACGTTCACTGGGTATAGTACAACGAGCCAACGTCGTCGTCTTGGTTGAATCGACATAGGAACATATAGTTTAAAAACCAATAAACTTTTTTTCATATGTAAATGCGCGATTGTTAGTAATACAGACACGTGAAATGTTAAGAGCGTGGTTGACGTGTAAAGAAGCACGTATTGGATACTTTTAAAATGGCCACTCAGAGCAAATGCAAAATTAGTGACGTCATAAAATTATAGTCGTAGATATGATGGGCACATCATTATACGTTGACGTGTGTTAGTGTAACATGATCTCGCACGTAGTGACTTCCCTTCACCCCTCCTACCATGACGAGGTAGAGGAAGTTAAGGCGGTTACACAATTGAAAACTTTAGCATTTTAGCTGTAGCATTTGACTTTACGATATCTGTCAATACATGATATCTTATGGAGTAGTACACAATAGCGTCGTCAAAGCTAAAGTCAAACAACCTTGACTTTAGATTTCTGACAAACTGAAAACCTTCGTCAAAGTCGAGATGGCCGTTCGCAGAGAACCAGCAGATTATGAATGATGTAATGAAAAAATAAATCTTGAGTATCGTTTTATCCTGCAGTGTTGGGGTTTCATGAAAAATGTAACAGACGTGCCTTAAATGTATTCGAAAATTCTTGTAAATAGCGTTAGATAAGTATTCGTAAATGAATTGCAAGTTCCGTCAATAGATGACGATGCTTTTGTTCTGGAAAATATTAAAATAAATAGTAAATATTTTACTAATTGACCTTATATATTTTTACTTACGTGATATGCTTTTATAGAATATCTATAATGATTCATTTCGTAATATTTCAGTATCGAACGTCATATTATTCATAGTTTTTTGGCTGTCATTATTTTATCTTTACGTTTGAATTGTGTACTGGAGAAGTACTAAAGTAACGGAAACGTAATGTTAAATGTAAAGTATTAAATTGTGTATAGGCCTTTACTGCTATGTTGGCACTATTGGTCAAGGTTATCATAGCCGTGGCGAGGCAGGAGAAGACTATAGAGACTGTTACAAAATTTTAAGTAGGTTTTTTTATTTATTCTGGTACATGGTAAACTACAAATATTCCAAGGCAGAAAATCATGTCAGTTTCTGATTTAAACTCATAATAATTGTTGCAATATTACTCTTGGCGTACCGTCCGGCGGGGTTACTTTGTTCCAACTGCGGGTGACTTAGTGCCACTTATGTATATTTTGTGGTTGTTTAGTTGACAAATTTAAATTTTAAATGGATAGTTAAAAATATATATTTTATAATACTCATTTAGAAATACTTACGCTTAACTCAAATAATCTAAAAATAAAATATCCTGAGTGGCACAAAGTCACTCGCTCGACGGTACTGTAATTTCTGTTCCAGGGAGAAAAATTTTCATATAATGACAACAAATCACCTACTTAGTTATCCAAGGATTTTCTTATTTTATTTACCGCATTACATAGTACCAGCAGTGCGAAGAAAAACCTGCGGCTAGTACAATGATTCGTGGATAGCGAAGACGGTGCTCTTTGATTAGTTCTTATCCTAAACGAGGGAAACAGATCTCTGAAGATAACCGCCAAGAATGAATCAAGGATGTTGACCGTGGATGAGCAGTACGTCCTCTTAATTGTTTTTGAATTTAATTTGTACCCTCAGCGGGAGGGACAAGAGAGGAAAAAACGAATCTAACAGTAACAAAGACAATAATTTGTAACATGCATTCACATTCAAGGTTTCGAAAGCTGCACAGATTGTCACAAAATCACAAATTTTTAATCAGGAAATTGCCAATTAAAGAAAGTGGGAAAGAGCCAGCCATTTAAAAGTTTTCAGTGGTAATAGAGGGTCAACAAAAAGTCTCACCCCTCAATTACGTAGGCAAGCACATTCTCAAACTGCTGGTGAGTAACAAAATAACCCTTGAACTAACTCGTCTCACATTTACAAATTTCGACCTCAAAGACAGTGCAATGCTCAAAAATAATTCCATGTATTAACACGACGTCCACAAGACGTTTTGTGGAGAGGAAAACAAAACACCCACAATGTATGTATTTATGACAAGAATTACCTGCTGACTTCTATTTCAGCTTCACAAATGTATGTAACAGGAATCAATTAAGTCAAACCACCACAATACGTTGGTCTTGTAATGTAAATGACTCAGCGTGTCAAAATTAAATCTTACTCCACACTTAAATAGCGAACACACTAAACGTTCAAAGATGAATATATGACAAATACAATACAATAAAACAGACAGTCTTAATGTCCTAATTTCACTAAACAAAGTTTAGAAATACATAAAAGTACAGCGCCAGACAAACACATTTCAAACGGTCTACCAAAGTTATGGGCCCGTTTTTCGAACATCAAAAACTAGCAAGAATCGTGCGACACCGTTTCCGTAGCGGTTACAATTCATTTTTTATACTTATCAAGGCAGGTGGCAACCAGACTTCTGGTAAACAATAGTGAAGAAGCTAAACCAGCAGTGGAAAATCACTGCAGCCAAGGCCGGCCATACAAAATTCAGCGGCGCTATTCAAATCCCCAAACTCGTGACTTTGACAAATTTTACGCATCGTCAACTAGCCGATGCGAATTTGGCCCGATTCACACTTGCGTAGAAAAGACGCGATACGTAAACGCACGTACTTACCAACGCAAGCGTACAGTTCACACCTGCATAGAAATACCGCAGGTTTACGTAGTCGCACCGCTGTCTGTGCAGCAATACGAACCAAGTACAGAAGAAAAAGAAAATTGTTTTTGCGTATCATGTGTGAATACTGGAAAAGACAAGAGCGACAGTTCATCCATATGTGAATAAGGAACAGATCCATTCGTTCAGTGGGGGTGGGGGAGGTCATAGGTACGTAGGCCACTCCCGAGATTGCTCCATCCAAAATAAATTTAACCAAATAAATGCCTGTAAATTACTGAAGGTAATACCTTACTCTTTATATATATATATATATATATATATATATATATATATATATATATATGGGTTCAAGGGACGACGACGGAATACCCAAGAAATTAAGTAAAAAAAAAATTATGTTTCTAAAACTGTTATTAATAACCCCTAACATCATTTTCACCATTTAGAATTTTTAGAAATAAAAACGCATGCGAACAAAGTCACGGGCAGCAAGTTGTGTCAAATAAAGCTTTCTAGTTTTTATATTCCTAAATATTGTGTGTAATTTAGTTTGTTATTCATTAAAATTATTGTATGTGTTTCAAGAGCCGACATAGTTATAAAGACACATGAAAGCAAAAGCTTCCAAATGTATAAGTTTTCGTATATTGCACAAATGTTTACACTTTTAAAACATAATTCATCCTTTATTATATTACCATGTTTTAAAGCGGTATACATCCAAACATCCAACATTTTCCGGACCCCAATTCTTCTGACGGGGTGAGGATATCTAATATTTTAGACAAGGTCTACTCTGGGACCCACAGCTGGATCCGCCCTTGATGTTATTTCAAGAATGTTTACTGGTGAATGTTCGACAAGTTTTATGGATTTGTGAAAATACGAAAACTAGTTTTTCAAGTACTTTAGAATGAACGTAACATCATTTGATGTGTTGCTAGAGAAACTTGAAAACGGAATCAGATCAGAGGACACCAAATGAAGGGTTGCTATAACAGCAGCAGAAATTTCATAACAAACGTTAGCAGGGCGTTTTAATCTCTAGCAGTCTTTTAAAATCAAAGGTTAAAATCCGTGCGTTTGAAACTTATGTTTTCTGCTGCAAGTTTATAAAATGAGTTAGCATGCCCATCTACATTAAAGGTTTTATTGCCGCAAATATATTAATGAAAACAGAATACTTAATTTAATCTCTAATACATAAATACATAGTAATTGTTATATTAAAAGTAATACACATTTGCATAATAATATTAGAAATATTGCAGTATAATTATGAGTCACGTACTGCACATACAACACCACGCAACAAAAAAGGTAGACATTTTATAAAACTATTGAAATATAAAATTTGACCCACAGTATACTACAGATATCGTATTAAGTCATTTAGTAGTTGTTTGCAGGCCAGTTCACATATATTTTTGTATTTATCTTTGGCAATACACACACCGAGCCACGAAGTTTTATGAACATTGTGCTTTTTTTTACGACTGTATAATATTTTATTATCCGAGGAAATATGGTTTCCAAGGTTTTCCGACTACTTCACGTAGCTTTTTTATGATTTGATCAGAATCGTGACCAAGTTAAGACCAGAATCGATCCTAAAGCTAGGTGTGCTACGAGGAATAGTGAGACGGAGGTGAGACAACTGCGTGGAAAAAAATAGAAGTTTTGTTTTGGAACGTTTTGGGGCGAAGGAAGAAAATTTATGGAAAGAAAGTAGGAGAATACGTTCGGACGGCGACCAAGACATCAGGTATTTGATGGAGCTGCTAAGACACTGGGTTGAGAACGACAGAAGAGAATATTTCAGCTAAAAATGCCCTGGAACTTAATCTCCGGTAGTTTGGTCAGATGCTTGAATCAGAACGGAAAAAGCATAAATATGGGATTTTGTCGGATTTCGGAACTTCGAGGAGTCGCAACTTCTACTGCCTATACCAACGCCGATGATCTCCGGTAGGAAGGGGCTTATTCGAGGTCGATTGGGGATTTACACTGCATCGCCGGAGCTGAAGAAGATGTCAGGCCAATTTCCGAGCCTGAA
The DNA here is from genome assembly GCA_003012365.1 of Medauroidea extradentata. Taxonomy (NCBI): domain Eukaryota; kingdom Metazoa; phylum Arthropoda; class Insecta; order Phasmatodea; family Phasmatidae; genus Medauroidea; species Medauroidea extradentata. The sequence continues at coordinate 14,217 of PNEQ01020744.1, read as the reverse complement.
TTTGCTATCAGGAACCCAGGCGCCGGAGCTCAACGAGGTTTCTTACCTGTAAGCCTCATTCGCGAGGACGGACGTCGGCCATCCACTGAATCGGGAGAAGTGGATTTCCTCCCAGGGTACTGCGTCAAAGAAGCAGAAGTCCGAAGTCCGGTGAGCCCAGTCCTTTAGCCGCACTCTACACTCCGTCACAAACACAGCCGCCATTTCCTACCCATCTTGGAAGTCACCTACTTAAATGTCTGCCAGTAGACGCACCTAGTTAGGGGAAGAAGTCGGGTACCTTGACCTATTAGCTAGTTAGTGTAATTAAGTAAGGTCACGACGCATCATTTTATTCATTACACACTTTCGCGACACTGTCCTTAATTTTAAGTCACTTATTTTCCATTCTAAGTAATCCAACCCTTGAAAATCATATAAAATATTCTTATCCTCACGCTGACATCATCAACATTCTCTGATTTGAAATTTAATGACATACATTCTGAATTATCAGTCTTTGATTTCCATGGAAAGGGTATGCTTAAGTCACTGGCACGCAAATAATGTGCCGAGGTACCAACTGAGTTTCGCAAGCCGACCACATATGGAATATATGAGGTTACCTTGGATTCACGTTAAACATCTTTAGCATAATTTTTTTCTCACTTGTAAATAGCCGGGCACTTATATATTACACTGTTGAAGACTTTCTCGAATATGCGTCCTACACGTTAGTCAATTTTCCAGTACTGTAGTTATGTTATATTATTTGTTTATTTGTGTTACTGATGAAACTGTACAAACGTTTTTTCTCAAAGTTACATAATCTATGTCCTCGTATAATAATTTTATGCACAGTGTTTTCACTTGAAGGTAAAAATAGTTGCCTAAGCATAAATAATAAATACATTCAGACAAATTACTTGTACTGTATAGCAAAGATCAACCAGGATAAATCATGATAAAACAACTTCACTGATTTGCAGCCATACAGTAACTATTTTACCGCCAGTCTTAATAATCATCTTTGTTCAAATTTCAAATCGCAGTATGTTTTTTGCGCCTCTATGATAAAGTTGCCCATATCGATATAATTGTCTTTCACCCTACTACTGCACGTCAATTCATCGCAAGTGTGCACTGCTCCATAGTTACACATGTACTGCTAGTACGTTGAGGCAGGCAACGCGCGTCGACAAAGTGACGCCTGTTGCCACATCTCACCTCGCGTCATTTCGTCGCTAGTGTGTCTTGTGCCATTGGCTCGCATGTACACTGCAGCGCGCGACGAACCAACGCGCGTCACTTCAACGCAAGTGTGAACCGGGCCTTACACATAATGCCTGACCTGGGAGTTTTGTCACGACCGCAGGCTGCCACTACATTCAAGGTAAGGTAAGTGGGCTTCACGTCTCGTCGACAGCTACGTATTAGAGACTGTTTCACGCAACTTGATACAATGACAAGATCCGGGAGAGGAATCGACCATAGCCTTCGTTAAGGAGTCATCCCAGCATTCGCCTGGAGCGATCTCGGGAAACCATGAAAAACCGAAATCAGGATGGCCGTAGCCGGGGAACGAACCCAGATCCTCCCGAATGCGACCCAACGTGTAACCTTTGCGCCACATCACTCGGTTCACTAAAATCAAATAATATGTGTACTTCATTCACTGTGTACTCGACAGCGACCCAGGGAAGGCACGCAGACTCATCAGCCGCCGAGAACACTCGCGGTGACGTGCCGTCAGTGAGGTTCAAAGTGGGCGAGTCAGCACTCTACCCCTATAAATACACAAGATTAGAGTAAATTTACAAATCCTCACAAACCGGTTAACCGAAACATAATTTCTAGAAAGACGGTGCCCATATATGAATGTTGAAAACAAGCCAATATAAACAAATATAATGAGGGAGCGAGGATTTAGGTTTAGGGAGGGGTCTCCCGAAATGAAACCGAACGACTGACAAAACAGTGCAGTAAGGTTTATTGTACAAGAGGTTAGAAATACCTGTGTTAAAAATTCGACAAGGGACAATTTCTGCCGCTTGTTGCGGCGTGGATATAAAGTATCATGAAGTTGATAATTAAAAGCCGAAATTGGTTTCTTTCTCACTTGGCTAACCGCACCGATGACGATAGGCCTGGCCTTAGATTTTATCCCGTTTAGCCGTCTATCACTTTTCGGATTATCTTAAACATTTCGATTATTCAAAACATGCTTTATTGACCAAAATAATAAAATCCTTGTATATAATTCGCATTCTACTTCCATATTTAGGAGTACACTCCAAATATGTGTAACGTGTGCTACAACGAGGAAATTTGTATTTAAATATTTACCCCATTTTTGAAAGAAATTTGTAAATAATTTGTATACTTCTTGCTGTTCTGGGTAAGATAAGAAAGCGTCCGTATGATAAGGAGCATCTTGTCCTAGTTGCAAGTTGTTGATAAATTCATCTCTTCCTGTGAGTTGTTGACACTGAAATAAAATATGATTAATGTCCCGCGTGCCCTCTTCACAATCGCATCGATTATTAGGACATATATTAATGCGATATAAATGATCGTTGAACCTTTCGTGATTAAATATTAAACGAGACGAAGTTGTGTAAGTGCAATGAAAAAAATACTTATTAGTCACTGCAAAATATTTTGTTAAAATAGACTTTACCAAATTTTTTTTGTGACCACAAAAAATGTTTGCTGTCCCCAATAAAGTTTTGCAGTGAATACAAAAAAAAATGTGTAACCACTACAAAATAATTTGGCGAAGGCCATATTGACAAAACATTTTGTAGCCACTACAAAACAGTTTTTTTCCGAGTGCCGAGAACCTTTATGTTGCCTAATCCATGGTTTGTGTTGAAGAGTCAGTTGTATTACTCCATACCATGCACTTGTCTCTTGTCACTTCAGATTCATAATTAAATGTGATGCTAATTTTACTACTGTCTCGTACTTTATTATACCAGTTAGCTACAGCAGCACGACGAGCGGAAAAACACTTTCCCTGAGCTATATTTAAAGGTACGTCAATTTCGCGGATTCATCTGGCAGCAGCCTAGACTTGTCAGTCGTATACACCCACTGGCCACAATCGATTATCTATTGGCTCATAACCGTACAAGCAGGTAGCAAGCGACATCACTTCGCGCATTATTTCCTTATTTACTACTGGCTTGCAGTAGTCAAACGCGTTTCGTAACAGCCGCCAGCAAGTCACAGACATGACAATGAAGTATACATAATTGGCGTTCAACCTGACCTGGAATGTATCTGCGAAATTTACGTACCTCTAGCTATATTCTCCCAAATGTAAACACAGTTTATTTCTAGCCCGTAGTAGAATTAACCTTCACTGCCCCTCCTACCACGTGTTTAAAATGTGTTGCAGTGTGTTCGTAAATAAGTTTTATTTACAGAACTATTCCACGTGCGCCCGCTGGACCAGCGTACTAAAAGAAAACACACTTTGGACAAGGTCGGAATGTCTTTGTAAAAAAAACATGCTTATTGAAAGCAAAGGTCCGCGGTGGCCGAGGGGTTAGACCTCCCGCCTCCCACCAAGGCAATCTGAGTTCGATTCCCAATGGGGTTGGTCCCCGGATTATCGCATGTGGGAATCGTGCCGGACGATGCCGCTGGTCGGCGGGTTTTCTCGGAGATCTCCTGTTTCCCGCTGCTCCATGCTCACATCGTGTCACCCCTCACCAGCGCTAAAGACCTCGATGTTAAGCGCTGACCAAAATCTCTTCACTCACTCACTCATTGAAAACACAGTTTCGAATCCCTCCAAGATAGCTAAAAACGTCCGTTTTAGACTGCCTTACTTCAAAATGTAGTAACCAATAATGTTATATAGTCACAGTGGCTCAAAAATATGTTAATATTTAAGTACATTCAAGAAATATTTTAAAAATAGAAATAGTTTTTACATGAAATAAATGTGTAATTCTGAAGCTTAATAAATTTATTTTCACCCTTAATTATTTCATTAGTATCATTTGAATAGTTTTTTTTACTATGGTTAAGTAGCGAAAATAGTTAAATCGCTACTTTGACACACTGTACTGATAACTCCCAGTTTGCACTGGAAATTTGTAGGTTTTAATAGATAATTAAATAAATACATACAACTATGGAACGTAAAATTATTTTGTTCTGTAGGAAATCTCTCTTAACGTAGCGTGTAAGAGTTTGCAACTGTTTAGTGCATTTATGAAATTACGAATTTTTCGCTGCGCACCAGCCTCCCTTAAGGAGCGTTCTAAGTTAATGAATTAGTGCCATTTCAGGATGTTTTGTTTATTTTAATTTCTAAAAAGAATAATTTACCAATCTTAGTAACACTTTTTTTTAAGCGAAGGCAAAAGTCGTATATTTGTTACTATAGTCGAAGTTTTGATACTGAAACATCAACATGGTTACAAAAAAAAAGTGGGATTTAGGGGAAAATATCTATAATACATACTCTTCTATTAAACAAAAAAAAAATATTACTACGGTAACCTAGAGCATCCTTTGTGAATACACGTCCGTATTAAAAACACTTTAGAAACGGATATTTTTGTAGTTAAATGGCGATGCGGCATTTGAAGCTCGACCTTTTAACCCCGTCGAATTTAAGTCAACGCGCGGGTAGGCAGCGTACACAGGTGAGGCATGCGGCGAAGCAGTTACCCGGGCGACCCACAGATGGCAGCACCAGGCGGGGTGTCGACCTGTATTGGCTAGACAAGCCACAGCCACGCGCTCACACACAACCACCATCTCGCACACACTGTGCGGTTCGCGCGTGACACCGGCAGACAGGGCTTGCGTGCGCACGCGTCGACTCCTGTCCTGTCAGTCGACACGAACACGTGTAGCGTAACCGCGAGTGCCACCCGAACACTTTCTAACGACGATATTTCCGCCTACCGAAAAAGCCGGTAAGATCCGCTGTCGAAAAGTTTTTTTTCTTTCAAATCGATCGTGGCTTTTCTCGCCGCCAGAACATGAGAATCGCGTGAATATTTGTTTCTAGTAGTTTTGTCTGTGCGCGACTCGCCATGCGTCCCTGGGGGTTGTGTTGGTTTACGTTCATATTTACATGGATGACCTTCTTGGAAGCCGACCCCAGCTACAACAGTGCCGGCAAGAAAGGTGAGTCACTTTATTTTAATCAAGGTCTCTGCCGCCTACCCTGTTTACATCTTGCAGACACGAAGGTTTAAATGGGGTAAAACAAGTTCTCAAGGTAATTTTAAAGGCTACGTTTTCGAACGAAAAGTGTTCTAGGCTGAATAAAAAAATTGGATACTGCAGCTCGAAAAATCATCTAATTTTTTTATGTAAAATAATTTATTATCTAAATTGTACGGTAATTTAAAATTACAATTTACGTAATTAATATCGCAATATCAATCAAGATGATTAACGTAGGCCTAGAACATCTATTGTTTCAAAGAGTTTTCCTCAAAATTGACACATATGTAGAAGAAATTTAGACTGCACTTAATACTACGTAGCTGCATTATTGGTAGCCAGAGCCCTAAACCTGAGTTGTGTAACAGTATTTCTGTACTATACGTCGATGACTGTTGAGAAATAACACAAATTATTGCTGTAGGCCTACTGGTACCAGAATCCGTAGCACGGCAACACTAGACATAAGCGAGTCAAATGGTTTTTTAATTTGGATCTTCGGATTTTGTACGGTTTCACTATTTTGATATTGAGACACTGTATTTTAAAAGATTTAATTTTCTCTCAATTTTGAGTCTCTTTCTTGTGGTTATGCCGCTTTTCGTATGGCTGTCCGCTATAGTTATTGTTTTACCTAACTATAAGAAATGTTTTATTAAAATGTAAGGTTTTTTTTTTTTTTTTTTTTTTTTTTTAAGAATAATTCACTGTGCACTTTTGTAGTTGTGTAAACGTATTACAGGTTTCCTCAGTAGTACCTTAAAACAACTTACAATTCCTATTTGCCCCTTGTTTTGCTTAGTAACAGTCTTGTCAGAATTATTACTTGGCCTATTAACACAACTTTCACCCGCAGACGTTGCTGAATAGAACGCAACACTAGTCCCCACATCAGATTTTATTTATTTGCCTATGCTTGCCTGTAAAATGTAACTTATAAAGTTTAATTAGCCTGCGGAATAGTTCTTTCATGATGTTAACTTGTGGTGCTGTAGTACGAACATTTCTTACAATGAACGGATTGAACATACAACCGGGATTATTGTGCGTAAAATGATAGTTTTTTGTACACCTCTAAAATAGTAAAAGCACCAGTAATAAAGTGGATGAAAATAGGTAGCAAACGAACAAGGTATTTTTTGCCATTTTTAAACATCCTGTGCACATTCGTGAAAAACTATGTAACGTCGTCATATGAAACATTTATGTTTTTCTTTGTTCGCCATGCGCAGTGAACTTATTTCTACAGGAGGCACAGAAAATTGGTAGCCGAAATTGAGAAGGGCTTTAGAGGGAAACAAAATAATTAATATTCGCAATCAATTAAGGGTACGGGATAGATATATTACTTGTGCGGAAATAGATCCCCATTAGCAACGTCTAGCCGCATCGAAAACTCGACTGTTTATGTAAAAAAAACTTACCCCTTTCTGTCCAGAACGACTCGAAACAGTCTTGATGTAGGATGCGTCACACTAGCACACTTGTCTGGAATTTTCACCCCGTGTAGGCCCTTCCTGTGCTTCAAATATGTTGAAGCGAGTTACGGCTATTGTTTTTTTTAAAGAAACTATTTAAAGCGCAATGTATTTGTGTATCTACAAATAGAACACGCACTTCAAACTATGTCACTATAGTTTAAATATTCGGAACATTGTAAACGTCATTTTCGGGCCTCTCAAAATTGCCAAAAATGGATTTTCCAGACTGTCGTATTTCGAAAATTAACAATCGGATTCGAAAAGCGTAGCTATAGAAACAAGCGTCAGACTTTGAACTACGCTGGTCACAAATAAAATAATGTGGTCACCGCTTACAGACCATTAGGAAAAAGGATAATAGTGAAGTACTGCACGCCGGCCGAGTAGCTTGGGCGGAGAGGCGATAATGTATTATAGGCCGTTCGGAATAAAGTGAACACTAACTATTTAACCTTTGAAAAATATCACTAGCTGTTACTACATATAATTCAACATTACCGATAGTCACGTTACTGCTTGTATGGTTGGCAACGAAATAATACAACATAGTTCCGTGTTTATTCGTATTTAAATACAACAATAGTGAAACAAAATCAATCGACAGCGATATAATTGTATTTTATATAATTTAGTAAACTTATTTTTTTATCAAACTTTGTATGTACCTATCGACTGAACAATTTACCTTACACGCGCAAACATAAAGTGACGTGTCCCAGGAGGTTAGACTTTTCCCGTCGTTAGCTGCTACACGCGGAAATATACGAATTGGCTGTAAATAGATCTTTAGCAGGGCTTTTTTGAGTGTTCACTTTATTCCGAACTGCCTTATACATACGTAGGTTAGTGGCAGCCTTACCGCTCCTGCCTCACACTCACAAGCGCAGCCTATCTAGGGAGGCCGCGTAAGCAATTCGTGTGTGTTGGGGGGGGGGGGGAGGATGTTGGGGAACTGCTATCAGCAGTTGTATACCGACCTACCTTGCATCAGTTATTACACTTAAACGCGGCACTTCTCACATTATGACGATACATGTTTCTTACCTCTTTCACCACTTACAGTTTTATACCTCCCGTCCCGAGCTCCTTGTGTTCAGAGGTATTTTTGTATCAATCAAACTACTTGTATTACTTATGTCGCAAAGGATATTTTGAACAACCCGTTCCAATTTTCTATTTATTCATCAAAAGATCCAAAACTAATACTTTGACTGTAGCATAGTAACCCCGGTTGGCGGTAACTATTTTGACTGATAGAACGTCAATTTGTCTGCTAAGTGAATGATGCTTGGAGTAATGGTGCATGGAAAATCTACTATAAAATTCAGTTTCTCTTAACTTACCACTTGATATTAATCAACGACATTCTGCATTTCTGAATGGTGTAATGAGAGAGCACTGCCGTTTTATTTAATGGAATGACTTTTTACAGCTTACTAGTAGTGTCAGGTAGACCTCGTCCTGTCAGTGCTAGGCAAGACACCATGTTACAGGTCTACATCGAACGTAATGGATATCGCGAATAAATTCTACATGTTCAAGTATATATGTAGCGCCTACAAGGCGATCGTTGAACGGTGTAGTAGTTTAAGTGCTGCAGCGCCATGTAGTGGTGAGTTAGAGTAAAATGGGTAGCATGAAAACCTTATAAATGGAAAAATACATACATGTTCCTCAGTTTCATGGAGATGGGTCAGAAGGTGTTTTGAAGTTTATCAATCTCTTACCAACATATGTGTGTGTGTTGACTGTAACATCAATCGAGAAAACAATTATTTTGTTCAAGGACAGAAATTGCGAGCTTGAAAACAAAATACGGTAAAATCAACAGGGTCCCATAATTTAAATACCTCGGTCGGAATATTCATCTAACCAACAGGGCCGTGAAAAAGTTTCACAGCAAATTTGAGTCCAGAAAATAAAAGCGTTACGGTTAGGCCTAGTTCAAAATCCCTACAACAAGAAATCCACTTCAAGATAGACCAAAATTCGGCACTACAGCACAGTCATAAAACCAACAGTCCTTTACGCAAGGGAAACACTAATGCACAGACGCGAACTTGAAGCAATCAAAAAAGAAAAGAGGAAAAAGTCATTAGAAAAATTCTAAGACCAAGACACTCTGGCGGTGGTTACAGACTGAATGAATCAAAACAGCAAATTTTCAATCCATCGGGATGGACATTAAGGAATGGCGAATGAAATTCTTCGGTCATCGTAACAGATTACCATAAATTTGATTAACAAAAAAAAAAACAGTTTGTGTATCATCATTTAAAAACTCATCACCTTGCCTGAATGACATTCGAAAGGACCTCAAAACCTGCAGACATAAAGAGCACACCTGGAAAGTTGCACCAGAGCAACCACAACAACAATAATACAGACCAAATTGGTCGGAAGAACGTAAACAAGCTTTCTCGGAAAGAATGAAAGCCTATTCGAACAACAAGAACCCAAAGAAAATTTGTAATTTGCTAAACAACTTCTATTTAGTGGGAGAATTCGCCAATGTGTGTGTGTGTGTGTGTGTGTGTAGCATTACTTCTGCTAGATTATTTCACTATACTGACAAACTGAAAACACATTTTTCGAAATATTCACGATCTATGAACATGCAAAGTAATCTCAGTCCTCTGATGAGGACAAATTAACTTGGAACTATGAAACATTTGACTGCCCAAGATATCTGTTTGGCGTTGTTTTTAAATCAGAATTTAAGTTACTGGTCTAAACCGTACAATGTTTTGCCTTCAAAAAATTAGCTGTCACGACACAAACGAACAAAACTGTCGAACAGATTTGCTATATCTGCTCTCGTTTAAGCTTACAAAATTAATTACCTTAAAAATATATGCTGTGGCCATTGATCAAAGCGGTTGGACTAAGTAAATATAGACAAACAAGACACCTCTTCTAATGACATCACATGTACGATACGTGATTGAACACCATTAACAAATTATAAGCAATGGATTGATGTTAGTTTATAAATAAGCGGAATTTTTTTCCTTCACTAGACCACCCTGCATCGTGTTTTCAAAGCGTCGCGTGTTGGTAAAGGCTTGTGTTTATTATTTCTGTCCTGGGGCTCCGGCCCGTCTACCTGCGGTCTGCGATTGTTGCTGTGAAGAACTCGAGCAAAGGTTGACCCATTCTCTGCCTCCCTTCACTGTAGTCTACCTCTTCTCTAAACACCCTCCACTTGGTTCCTAACCAGTTTACCTCCCCACCCCAACCATCATCCTCCTTTCTTTTCCCGAGGCTATGTTTGCCCGCCGCGCCGTTCAAAAAGCAGGTGTCAGATTTGTTTACTCAAGCAACAGTAAAAAATGCTGGAAGGTACTTGATGTGTTTCTTTGACAGTGTTCGAGCAGTTCGGCTTTAGATTGTTCGTTTCAGTATGTGCAGACTACATTCCTATTTTGAAATTTTTATGTTGACTTCACCCATTGATGGCTTTTAAATTACTCATCCGGTTTATCCATTTAATGTAACAGGTTTTTTGCGACTCGGCAACATTCGCCAACAAATATCAATGACAGATATATAAAATAAAACCCTAATTGCTCGCAAGGAAATAGACATCGGTAACTCCCTGATTGAGTAAATCTTGTCCAATGACTGAGCATACCTTTCTAACTTAAAGGTTGAGAGGTTGGTTAGCATGGGGCGTGACCACCAAGTTTATCTCACCAGTCCACTCGACCGTCTGTGCACTCGACCTCTGATGGCTTGGTTCCAGATCATGCTGGAACGACTCACAATTTATGACCGACGAGACTGGTGATTGAGGGTCCGGAGTCTCGCCCGCTGTAATTAAGCAGCTCCCGTCCTTCACGTGCGATGTCAGACCCGAGCAAACACGACCCAGAGTGGAAAGGTAAATCATGATTCCACGTAATAGTTTCCAGGCCGACACTTCCGAGTATATTTTCTCGCTAGTTATTTCTTTCCATGCTGCTGGTAAATGTTTGATTTACCTTCACAAGAAGAGTGGTCCGAAGCGCGTCATTTGGCCTACAATTTTTAAGTGGCATTACAGTTCTTAGCCTAAAAATCACTTGTTATAGTCATTTGACTTAAACGTCACGTGTCATCCTCGCCTCCCTCCAAGGTGATCCGGGTTCGATTCTCAGCGGAGTAGGTCCCTACATTTTCTAATGTGGGAATCGTGCTGGACGATACCGCTGGTCGGCGGGTTTTCTCGTGGGTCTCCCCTGCCCCTTAATTTCGGTGATGCTCTATTTTTACTTCATGTCACCCCTCCGCAGCTCTAAAGACCTAAGTGTTAAATGCGGACAAAATCTTCACTCACTCATCAACCCTTAGACGTAGTGACTAAGTAATTTTGCCTGAACTGCTCTGGCGAATGTGTAATAGTTGGGCAGTGTTTGGTAACGTTATAATGTTACGAATTTTTCTGTTCAGAGCAGCTTTAAAAGTTGTGTCTGCTCCAGTAAGACGGCACACAACGTATGTACATATTGGTCACTGCGGGCTTCTACATGGTCAACATGCAGTGTTATTTTCATATTTGAAAATGGTGCGTAGAGACGACAGTGTGTGTGATGTGCTTGTCCATGTTGCCCGTATAGTTCATGGTTGCCGGGCCTCAGACGTGGGAATGTGCTGGAGGTAGGCAGCCGCACGGAGGTTGGCTTGCCTATCTTGCATCTCTGCTCCCAGGAGCACACTCCTACACATGCACCTCGCATGCGTACAGGAATGCAACTGTTGGCAACACCTCAACATTCTACTACTGATAGTGCATTACACTCTGCACCTCGTGCATCTTGTGCTCTGTGCTTTAGCTACATTTTATATTTTCCTTGCATATTTTATCAAGCACTTCTGTGTGAAACTTGTAAAAAAATATGCAGTTAAGGTAATTACAAAGGTTTGCGTACAGTTATATTTTTAATTTTGCAGTGAAATTCAAAGCAAACGTAGCCAAACATTGAACTCTGATTGAAGGCGAAATAAACGTCATGTTCCAAAGTAATTGAGTCATGAAGTTGCTATGACTCAATATGTCTTAATTTTGTGAATTTTGTATTGCACAATTTGTTAAAATGTTTTAAAATTTTAAACGCCCGTACAAAAAAAAGATTTTTTCCTCTCGGTTTTACAGTTTTATTCCATTTCCATTCACGTGAAGTTATGAAGCCATGAGAAAACATTAAAACTTTGAAAGCATTTTTGGCAACCACACAACCTTAAGGTCGAATGTATGTGACGTCCTTTGGGTCACTGCGCTCAACTGTTGTACAGTCTACGAACCTCATCAAAAATGCCATTATTGTCAGAGAAAAACCTCTACACTGAACTACTATCACTACGCCAAATACCAGAAAAATATTGTACTAGTATTTGAGGTCTGCAAGTTGTACTGTTATCCAGCAGTGGTCCATATGCCATTACTCCCACGGATGGCCGTCTGCCCAAACCGCGAGAGGTGTGCTGAACTTCGGCTGAAAAACGTTTATTCCAAACCTTCTCAACGTGCTTAAGTGATGTTTGCTTACGAATACCATTCTATGGTGGTTACACGGATGGGTACCCATTTATTACTAGCCAGTAGTCTTTGAAGTGTATGTTCTCGCCATGTTGGATTTATGTATTTTTCATCGGCGTTCTTCTTTCAGTTAATATTCTGTAAATTTATCTTCGTTAGAGCATAAAATATGTATGTACTGATGTAATTTCTGACGGCGCAAGCAATTGAAATGAAGTTTTGTAGTAATAGCTATTTTAGTGACGGTAGTTTCTACAGGATAAACTAGTATAAAAAAAGGTGGTTCGGGATAAAGTGAGCACTCAAAAAAGCCCTGATTAATTTCTATTTTCTGCCAGTTTGTATCTTTCCGCTGCATGTAAACATCAACATTGCCACGTGCTTTTATTTACATAGTCTTGTACAGTGTTTACATTTACGTTACAGTGCTCCGATAAATTTTATCTACAATATGTACTCATTGAACGCACGGGTGTTAAATATGTGCTATACTCAGTAGTAATCTTAGTAATAAATACCTGCGAGTAAACGTCTTATAACACTGGTTTCTCTGCGTCTACTCTAACGGCGCTATTACCGTTACGAATCTCGTAAATGTATGCACAGTATATTCTAACGTTTAAATCAAAACCGCCATTAAAAACACACACGACACACGCAACTCAAGAATTCAAGCATACTGTAATGAACGACGACGCACGTAAAGAGAATCAATAAATAACGTATTTTCTTAATGTGTGAAACATGGGAAAAAATGCTGTTTCTATTTCCATATACTCAGGCTGGCGATCATAAAACATAACTTACATTACTAATGACTTCACATAATTTATCAATGATATTCATGAACAGTCACTTCTAATACTTTTAGATGTGTTTATCAAAAACCGATTATCATTACATAACGGACAAACAAACTGAATGACGCAATTCGCTTCCAAGCGGCGAAAACCTAACTCTGGTGCCATCTGTCGGTGAAATTTTAAACTACCTCTGTGGCGCAAAGAATTAGCGGCGTCTGCCAACGACAATCGACTCGGTTGCGTCGTTTTGTGCTGCCGCTAATTAAATGAAATTGTACAGTCAGTAGGTATGTCAGTAAGAACTTAAATAAATATTTTAAAGTATATTAAATACTGAGAGGTCGTTTGCAATTGATGTTGTTTCACTAATGCTGTATTCAAATAAGAAAATACACGGAACTACATGCAGTTATTCGCTACCAACCATACAAACAATAATGTAACTGTTGTTAATGTTGGCTTACATGCAGTAACGGCTAGTGATTTTTTTCAAAGGTAAAATCTTTAGTGCTCACTTTATTCCGAATAGCCTATACATGCATTCCATCTATACTAACATCGTATAACCACATAGTCTTGCGCTGGTTCTTAATGTAGCCAGAATTTGACTAATGAAACTCAATTACCTTATTCCCAAGATTAAAAAAAAAATGGGTTGCCGCAGTCTTTTCACTTTAACATGCACTGTCCTTTCAATCTGTGTAATTTTTGCCGAAACTTTTATTTACGACCTTTCTGATAGGGCACAACAGAGCTTAGGTCATAGCTGGATTTATAGTAAAATATAACATTAGTAAAATTGTTTGCTTGAAAGACTCCAAGAAGTTTAATTTTTTTAAAAAATTAGTATGATCTGCAACACTGAAATGATTTCAGTATTGATAGGCTGTATTCATACGTCCTAGTTAGTCATATTTTTGCACTTTCATGGCCAGATGTATGAACATATAGGCTGTTGTAAACTAAAATTTAATCAAACTTGGATGTCTGGGGATGTTCCTACTTACTGTGCACGTTCGAGGCCTAGCAGGGCGGAAGCGGTAAAGCCGGCCTCACACGATGCCTAAATTCCTGTTACCTTCTGCTATACCCATGGGCATAAAAATTTTTATGGCAGATTCTGAGTTGTGGGTATAGCAGAAAATGGTGCGTGGCTCCTCGCTCATATTCACATGGTACCCAGAGTGATAACAGAAATCGCATAACACCACCGCCACATTTTTTAATGGTCGTTTTGTTC
>PNEQ01020743.1:25109-117595 GCA_003012365.1 Medauroidea extradentata | reverse complement strand
TGTGTGTGTGTGTGTGTGTGTGTGTGTGTGTGTGTGTGTGTGTGTGTGTGTGTGCGTGTTTGCAATTTTGAGTTGCAATTGCCTGCAAATGTGTTACTCATTTCGTGACCCATTTTTATTGCGGGAGCAATAAGGACGACTCGTCTTCACTCCCCACTTGTACAAACGCCTCTACCCTCACTACGTTCACTCAAATGGTGTATCTTCCCGCCGGTAGATTAGATCGACATGACAATTCAAACGTAGACATAATTATTTTTATGTCGCGCTAATAAGGATACAAATGTAGTGGCAGTCCAAACAGCAACACATTTTCTGTAACGTACATGAACTGCGCGGGAGAATACCAGTTCAATGTATTATACTTTTAATATACATAATATTTATTATTTTTTATGACAATTGAATATACGCACAAGTATGTTTTGTAAATTTAGTTCATACGGAAATTTCAAAAAGCAGGTTTTCCATATTACAGTGTATATTACGCTACGTTTTACGAATAGCATCATTTCAGATATTTTGTTTTTAATAGAGTATTTTCGACTGTTGATAAGAATTTAATTTGTGTGGTTTGTATGTGTGATCAAGAAAGATGAAGTTGCACTGAAAGAAAAATTTTGTAGGATGTTCTCCCTTTCAAATTAATTAGTTGTAAACACAAACCAGTTTGTTGGTGATCACAATATTTTAGTAGTGACAGCAAAATGTTTTTTATGAGGATCACGAAATTTATTTGGCAGGGTGAGTACCAACAAAAAATTTTGTGGTTGGTACAAAATATATATATTTTTTTTCAGAGAGTTTAAATTATGTATTTGGTGTGGATAACTGATTCTCATTCCAGAGTTTTCGTGTTCATCCTATGTAATCCAAGGTTAAATTAAATGAGCATGCTGTTTTCAATTTATTCGACATATCCAGGACACTTTATATAAAGTTGTTAAAGACCAAGGGGAAAAAAATGTGTTTGGCTAAGGTTTCTAATTCTTCCTGCGTGATAAATGGACGCCGGGAGCGTCGTGTGCACAGCCTGTGTACGTAACTTGTCAGCATGATTAATTGGCAGCAACGCACATGTTTTAACTTTCCTCTAAGACATACGGCGTTAGCTAGCACAGCGGATGGAAAGTTTAACTTACAGTTACCTCATAGCCCAACAGTACGCAACCGTGTTCGAGTTAAATATGAGAAATTGTTTAGAAATTCTTCTTCTTTACGACTGTTTGTTGGCAGTTCGTGTACTATAAGTACCCAACCACACACGATGCCATAACATTGAAAGTAACAGAATTTTCAAATTTAAAATGTTAACATTTACTTCAATGTTTCACCTGTTAAGTACTTCTCAAAAGCGCAGAAGTAATCTCTTGACCACTAACTGTGTACCTCCTGCCTCGTTCTACGTTAGTGTAAATCACACAGTTAATGAAGTTCAACTGCTTGCCTTTGAAATTTATTTGACAAAAATGATTTTTAACACGGGAATTGATTATCAAGTTGAAAAATCTGTGGTGCGTTAGTTAAAATTATACTTATCCAATGGACGACTTGAAGTACGCGCCCCCTGACGTCACACCGCAGGGGAAAAGTACTGTGGGAAACAAAGTTTTTATTACAAACATGCTGATTTATGAGTTGGTGATTGCAGAAAGTAAAAATGTTGCGCATTCATAGATTTGCACGCGAGGGTTAAAAAAATAGTAGTTTCTACTTAATGGTTAAGATACGCAAATACGTAAGACTAATGTTTACCTGAAAAAACGCTAAATTCCAAACAAATAATCAATTTTCTTGACGTACATCTCATCCGGGACATTTTACGCCAAACAGCTAAATGAAGGTTATGTTCGGCTGCGGTATCCATGGAGATAGGAATTGTTTCCCACACCTGACCACAGTCGTAGAAGAACAGGTCTGGACACTCGCCTGTAAACTTGACCTCCTTGTTGTTTGGCTGTAGTTCACCAAGTTACCGACAATATTGTGTTTTATTGGCGCTGATGTTACGGCGGTCGGACTAAACTCCGCCCACTTCCTTTACGTTAAGATAAACAATTTATCAAAACGTATTTTTTATCAATTTATGAAATACTTTCTTCGCTCACAAATTTAAGAAAAGGCTCTTTATTTACTTTATAAATTTAAAAGTGGAAAAAAGTGGACAGAGTTTGCCTCCGACCGCCCGGAAAACAGCGCCACAAAGTACGGCATTCTCGATAACTTGAAGAACTACAGCCAAACAACAAGGGGGTCCAGCAAAATACATTGGTAGATAGGCGAGTGTCCAGGCCTGTTCTTCTGCGGCCGTGCACCTGACTGAAGCTCCGCCTCTTTTCAAGTCGTCCATTACAGCCCCAAGAGGATAGTGCAGGTATTTCCTGCCGTGTATGTTTAGACGAGCACGAGTTACATTTTCACAACTAACATTTTGCCCTTCTTGTACCCATAAATACATTTCTCCAATTCAATCTGTTAAGCAGAATAATGTTATTTTAAAAATAATAATAATTGTGCACTCATGTGAACAGTATATCATATTCATGATTAGCTCTTTATGTCAGTACCAAATATCGTTAAACAAGAATACAGGAAAGTAATTAGAAGAACGTGAGATACGTGGTTTGGTTCCAGTTCTCGCCGCTTGGAGCGTTGTTCCTTCTCCAGTAACACATTTCTACTCGGACAGTTATTTTTTGCACCACTTGGTTATGAAATGTAATCGCGACTTAAGTAAAAATTCAGAGTTACTAACACGTTGATTGATTTGAAAAGACAAGCTTTAAGGTATCAATAAGGAGTTTTCTTCTTTTGAAAATTTGTAAGTCGAGTCCCTTGTAAAAAAAAATTATTTACTTATTTTTTAGTGGTATTTCCTAATAGTAGCATTTATTTGACTACGCATACTAGTAATTATTTACTTTGATTTTACTTCTTTGCTTCACGCAGAAAGATGAATTAGGAAAACATATTTATTTCTCTCCTCTCTGGCAGGAACACAGTATCGTAATATTATTGTACGGGAAAACCAGCCTCTTAATTTATTAAGTGCTTATTACAACTGTAGAAATCAGAGACGTAATAGTTTGAATTTTGCTAGTGTTTCCAGCTCGCGTCGTTGACAACATGTCTCGTCATTCTACGATGATAAAAGGCTGTAGTTTCCTGTGCTGTCCTTCTACGATACTTGTTAGTGCTCTTGTTGGCAAGGACATTGCCACTTTTTGCGATATAGCTCTAGAGCTTGACATGGCCTAAAAATAGCAGTAAGTGGTTTACAAAATGACGTAGGCAACGCGGCATGTTACATTCTAGTTACAGACATATAATTTGAACCATTGTAAATTAAAACTAATGTTTGTTAGCTATTCGTCATACGAAAATTTCGTTACGAAAATATCATTGGAATGTAGGTATTCAATGAACGGCGCGTGCTTCACTTTCACTCTATACAAATATTAGACCCTTGTTTGAACACAAACCGGATGTCCCGGGAGGATAGGGCAATATTCTATGAGCTAATAGTACTGGTCATCGTGACGAAAAAAGTTCATATGAACATGGGATCAATATGGGACAATTGTCGAGATAGCCCTATTCGAATGTAAATATTGAAAAGCTCAAAAATTACTGTAATGGTTTTACTTGCAGTTATTTTCCTCATTACAGTGGCAGAATATGACACAATCATGTGTTTTAGATACACAGCTAACCGATTAATGTGGACTTTAACTTTAATGTTGTGTGTGACATGACATGTAACAAAATGGTTGTGTATTGTAATATTATTACAGCTATGAAAAAAATAGATAAGTGTTATTTGTTATACGTTACAATGTCTTTGTAACTGAAACGAGAAACATAACTGCCAAGAAAACAATGACAGTATTGTTAGAGCTTATCAATGTTATCATTCAAATGGGGCTCTCTCGACAACCGTCCCATATTGACCTCGTGTTCATATGAGTTCATTTATCACAATGACCAATTCTATCACCTCACAGAGTATGTATTGCCTATTCATCTCGGGACATCCAGTATATTTCCAAAATCGTAAGGTCACGGTGCACGACCCCATGGGATAACGAGCCATCCCATACAGTACTCATAACACGAGGTAAAGTGCAGAGTTTTGGTCGGTACTTAAGAGTTGTGTCTAGAGAGCTAGGTAAGGTGACATAAGATGAGTATGCAGCAGCGAAGAAATGCAAGGTCAAGAGAAACAAGAGAACCCCGACAAAACCTGCCTTTCAACGGCAACATCCACCACATCCCCCACTTGCAGAAGTCAGGAACGACTCCACACGGATCGTCATGGTGCGAAGTGATTAGCCTGACCATTAAACTGCCGCACCTTGCTTCTTCTTCAGTTCACAGAACACAAAAAACGTGTAACGTTTATGGTGAGTTATGTTTTTTATTGAGAAGTTTAAGTTATAAAATTATCACAATGAATAAAATTTATGACGAGTCAAACTCTCGAAAAATTTTACTACCGAAGTTTGTTTTCAGTATACGCGATAATAGTGAAATTTCGACAAATAAATGCCAAGATTAATTTCATATTACAAAGTACGCAGTGTTCTAATAAAACTGACAGTTATAATACACTTATTTTTAATTCCTTAGCAATGTAACTCTTACAAATATGACGGAATAGGACTGAAAGAAGAAACTGTGCCATTTCTCTGCAAAATTCTTAACAAAAGGCCGTGTGCCAAGGTACAATGTCCTGTACAAGGTTTGCTGGAAGCTTCCTAGATATTTTTTATGAAATCTTCAATGCTGGTGGTTATAGATGTTTCCCTTGAATAATCTGTCCAAAGACATCACATTTGCAACACAAATAACAAAATATTGATTTTATTTAAACTTAGCGGATATAAATAAAAAATAGCGAAGAGAACATAATTAATTATTTCGGAAAATATTTTCGTTGAATCTATGTTAATTTAATTGTTCGTTTGGATTCTAATTGCTTCTGACTATCTTCTTACACTGATTTCGACACAAATATACTATAAATAAAAAATATTATCACTAGAAGTGCTTTAACATTATTTAGGTACGGTAAAATTTTGCTTGTAAACCAAACCCTTCATGGAAAATTGCACACGACCGATAACCAAACTTTCCTTGAAATTGTTCAGCACTCTGATAATCGCTAAATATTTCCCAAAATCATCCACACTGACTGCGTTCGTGACAGGTTCCATTGAACCTTCCAAGTAAGCTTCCATCGTTGCACATGGTCTTAATAACAAAATGCATTTTATATGATAACTGGCTGGTGCTTGAAGTAAAATTTAATATTCTAATAATCAAATTAATTACGTAGTAAAGATTCAATTAACTGGAAAGAATTAAAAATCGTAATCAATGAACACCAAAATTGTCTTTTTGCTAAAAATGCAAACTTAAACAGTGCAGTCGCCAGCGAAAGATTTTGGGATTGTACAAAAGCTTTGAAATAATTCAATAAGGTAGGCTATGCCTAGCAACAAATGTACTGAGAGTTGAAGAGGCATATTTGACAAATAACACAGAGAAGAATAGATAGCGTATTACATAGATTTCTTGGAAATCACGCCACTGTACAACGAACGAATTACTACCTAGGGTCTGTTAAAATTCGTGAAAAACTTGTGTTCGCATTTTAACTCTTGTGTTTTGGAGAGGAAAAACGTGTTATCTCTAGGAATAATGGTTTACGCTATTTAATGTTATATCAATCACCTACATACTTTGGCATGCAGAAAATGCATATTTGAACGGACTATTTCAGTTAAAACATGTTATACAACTTAAAAATGTTCGGAATATATGTAAAGAGGTATTTGATAGTTACTGTACTGAAAATTTCACATTAAGTCTTGTAATTTTTTTCTTCATTAGAGTCCTTTGCAATTCAGCAAGATGCAGTCAAATAGTTTCTAATTAACTGAAGAAGAAACAAATTAGCGAAATACATATTTTAAACACATTTAGAGGAAATCACTAATAATTTACAGGCTGTTTCCAAATTCAGTGGATACGTCCATTGCTCTCGCATCCCTACATCCCTTCGTCGATGCAACTAATGTCTGAATGGCTGCAATGGAGTGATGAATGGCATCCGAATTCCTTTACAGCTATCGCTACCTATGTACATCATACATCAGGGGTGTATCTTTAGTTATGTTATCTATGGGTCTCGATGAAATGCCAACAATTTCCAGCAGACGAAATCCTTGTTTTGTTTGAGGTAATGCTCGGCGATGTTAATATAAATCGAGAGTTATTAAGACACATTATGTTTATTGAACATATACATACAAAGAAAATGCATTTCAAGAAATAATGAATGTGTATAATGTAGTTGATGAAATAGTAGCTATCGTAAACTACATATGTAACGATTTTTATACTTCGAGCAAAACTGCTTTTTAACACACAATATATACAAATTAATATGCCACAATAAAACAAATACAGCTAATAAACTGTACCTAATGCTCCAGTTCAGTATAAACAATAATATAAAAATTAACGACAACATTCCGAAGCTAAGGGATGTATGGGTGCGACAGTGGATGCGAGCGTCGCATCCCTTAGTACTGGACGTATGTGCATCAGCACCCCTAATGAGGATTCGGATACTAAGCCAAAATGGCGGCATCCACTAGAATGCACTTTCTAAGGATCCCTTACCCTAAGGGATCCTTTAAGCCAGTATTTGGAAACAGCCACAGTCTATCCAGAAATAAACGTATAATAAGCACAATACGTGAATACTGGACTATATTGGAGACGAAAATGTTAGTGGCAAAATATTGTACTACGGCATTTTACGTTCACAATGTGGCAACACTGCACATCCAGGTATTAGTTTATGTATGTTAGGCCTACGTCAAGTACACGTAGAATCATGTTTCAACTGATCATAATTACAACCTGCACCCGTAATATACAGGTTAGAACAGAAGTAGTAGGATAAGTAAGATATATTTGGAGTGCAAGAGGGGACAAACAATGTTGCCACATTGTTAGAGATGATGGTTTATCGCCGGAAAACTTGGCTGTTTGTTGGGTTTCAACACATGTTCAGCTAAACAAAATATTACTGGCTTTCGCTTGTACGTAGAGCTGTTGCCCTATTTGGCTGAGCCAATAAGAATCCCACTATTGTAATATTTGATGCAAATTATTGCTCTGCAGACAGCTACGTTGTGTCATGCGTATAACACCCAGTCATACATGTCATAAAAACCATAGGGTTTTCAAAGGTATGTTGACACAAAACATTTTCGCGATATACCATCATCTCTACACATTGTGCATGTAAAATATCACCCTTCCAAATTTTTTGCCACTAATATTTCTATCGCCAGTTCAGCTCAGGATTAATGTGGTGTGCTTGCTATGAGGTTGTTTCTAGACATCCTTTATTTGTGTCTTACCATTTCATGTATTGTCATAAAAGCTGTGAAAACATGTTAAATAAACAACGGAACTTAACAAAGTAGATATTACTGTTTTACTGTTGCAACATTCTGCGCGTTTCCTCGTGAATGCCAATAATTTGATCTGTCAAAAATTTTACATCTTCTTTTTCACGCATGTGACAGAATTTTTACTTAAAAATGTTTCACTTGAAAGACGAATGCGAGTTAGTTTTTACTAGCACAAAATTTTAATTGGCGATTTTATGTGTCTAGAATTCAGTGGTGATTTGTTGAAGGTTTTAATCAACTCCACCTGAACTTTTGTGTACAATAAAGTAATACAGCATCAAGTGGTACGACTCAGTAGGTAAATGATTTTACAAAAGTTGAAAACTTGAACGAAGCAAGTTAATTGTTTTAATGGGTAAATACGTTTTTCATTTCGCTAATATGTATTAACATTTTCTTCAAAAAAATTGCAAGAAAGCCCCAAAATAATGGAAAATTTCGTACCTCACCATAAAGTGACTGTATTGGCTATTATAACTGTGAATCATAGGCTCTCTTTAGTTTGTTAACCGGATAAAATATCAATACATACAGTGAATTTTGTAGCCGTAACTGTTCCTTGCATTGGGTGCGAAGTAACGAAGCCGTGAAGACATGCAAGCCACTTTTATACTGTCCGATCTGAAGGGGGCGCCGGCGTGTCTGTGTGGAAACAATTTAGTTCCCTTCTTCTCATGGGAGTTGAAATTGTTGCGTCACGTATCTCTGTGTCTCATCAGCTGGTTCCCGCTTGTTTGCGTTAAAAACTTTCACGTTCTCGGACACAATGGGCCACAGTTACTTCCACCAGCTGTTAGCTTCCGCCCACTACCTTCCACTAAATAGGCGAGGCGTGGAACCGCCTTGCGAAAGAGCTGGCTTCGACTGTAGTCTTGTTAACTGAACAGCATTACAGTGCGAGAGCGAGCCATACATTAAGTCATGATAGTTGTAATTCAACTAATTAACTAATTTTAACATATCATCCTGGAAAAAACAACGTAGTTGTACTGTGAAAACAAATTAGATTACAATCATCATCAATGCCTCGTGATTAAGTTAGGTTTCTACTATTGCAATTTGAATTTCTACTATTTCTTTTAGTATTGTTTAGAATATACTGTAAAAAAATAAAGTTTTGTACTTTTACTAAATTTCTTTGGAATGTAGTATCCAAAAAATACTTTTGTATGTTTACAAAAATATTGTAAACTTTACAGGAAATTCTTAAGAACATGCAAATATGCCCGTATATTTACAAGTAATAAATGTAAGTTTAAAAATAAATTCTTTTACATTTTACAACGAGTGTTGGAAGTGTCACAACTTTTTTTGGCAACCAGTTACCAAGAATTTTTTTTGTAAAAGTACAAAATATTTTGTCAAATGTGACAAGTCGTCGAAGGATATTACAGTTTCACATCAAACATCCTGCTAATAAAAATATATTCCGCTAGTCCCCACAGGTATTAGGAAAATTTAGACCACCTTAATGAACTGCGACATTCTTATTGTGGTGCCTAAATTGATAAATGGCGTGACATTAGTTTACAAGCTTTTTCTTACAAAAGAATTAATTTTTGCCTGTGTACGATACACTACAGAATAAGCCATTCGTGACCATCAAAATCTATTTTAAAAGGTTTCGCTTACTATTTCTGTCTCTAACTAATTCTTCTTTGTTTTAAAAATTGGAAGAATATAGCTATATAAATTTTTCATTACATACATTTACACATAAAAATGATCTAATTATATGAGAAAAACACATTTATGATATATATTTATTAGTTTTATTGTGCATATTTAAATAAGATATCATGTACTATGAGCACATTATATTAATAGTACTTCCACTTAGCTACTCTATCCGTGCATTATAACGGTTCCGCTTTAAGATAAGTACGTAAGTTCGTCTTAAGCAATTTCTCAACAGCCAGGTCTTTGGAAATAATACTTTTGTCCCCAAGAGACAGAAAACGTGGAAATCAATTGGCCATGGCATACGATTATAAATCATCAAAGAATTTACATGTAAGTACTTCGGAAAATCTTCTTAAATTAAGACCTTGTTACGGAGTTTTGCAGTGACTTCGAAAATATTTTTTTTTTATTGCTACCTAATATTCATATCAAAATTTCGCTGCACAGTTTTGACACTTATATGTTATAGTTTGTAGCTGCATATTTTTGTAGAATAATACTGAACGGTTTTTTAGATTTCATTACCCAAATTACCACGTTTTTCGTCGTGAAAATAAGCAAAAATTAAGGAAATTATTTTTTTGCTGACGAATGGTACATTATTTAAAAAACGCGTCCACAGTATTGTGCATCGTGTGATTGCACATTGACTCAATTTCTTTCAAAACTTTTGGTTAAAAAATATTTGAGTTATTTGCACCAGTCTGAAAAAACTCGGGAACAAGCCCTTAAGATGGCTGGACTAATAATCCAACACAGGTTCTTCTGAATGCGAGGCCTATGTTGTATCGATGTGCCTACTGGATTCGTGTATACGGTAGAGAATAGTTCTAATGTGGTATATATATATATATATATATATATATATATATATATATATATACCATAACCATAAGCCATAACCTTAGAGAGGAAACTAAGAAGGATTTATAAAATAATACTGCTTTTCAGCCTTAATCTACGCTATTTAACCCTTCCCTGTAACACATCGGGATGGTGGTCGAAACAACCCTCCTCGCCCTCGCAATATGGAATAGCATCTTAAGGTAGTTAGAAGTTTGTATTCTAACATAAAATAATGTATTTTGTAAAGCTTATTTTCTCGCGTAGAAATCAAAGAAAAAAATTACACCTACTGTATGGTATTTTTCTTTGCGACCATGAGCTCAGTAATTAAAATGAGAAACGTGCACGTTCAATTACTAATCAAGCGAAATAAAATGAAAGAGCCACTACAAGAAATCTTCATGCTAGTTCAGCGAAAAGTTCCTGGAAGTTACAAAATATAAATATAGAGTAGGAAGTGAACCCGAGAGGTGAAGCAGACTTTGAACCTGACCTCTGCCGTTCCCTGAGATATGACCTGAAACGAGACAATGAGATCCTACACAGCGACAGAATGCAAGGGTAGGGGAAGCGGGAGGATCCTGAGAAAAACCAGCGACCATCGCCGTCCTCCACGTTTCTCGTGTGAAAAAATCGGGATCAGCCCCACCAGGAATTGAACCCGGATGACCTTGATGGGGACGCGAGTAGTCTGTTCACCCGGCTGCAGCGGCGCCTCGAAGTTAAGCGTAGGGTCGCATTTAACGCTTTAAGTTCTCGGATGCCGAAAATGCGTTTATATTGGCCGTCTACTCACGACCTTGGTGAAAAGCAGTCTCTATAAACATTTCACTTCCCCGACTACGAAGGGTCATCTAATACAATTTCTCCTAGCAAGTCTATTATTCATGTGTCACTTGACCTGAAAGTCGCTTGACCGATAGGCAGTTTGTCATTCAGTAGTTTCTCCAGCAGGCAGTAGATCACCTCAGAGCACAAGGTCGGCCTTCTGGTAGCTACAAGCCACTTTCCAAGGAATGATACGTTGTTTGACAGATGCTTGCACCAGAGTTTAATATCGTTTTTCATTTTGTTTATTTACTATTCATCTGATATTACTAGAGCCGCGGTTTTTATGGTGAAAAGATTTTTGCAATATTTGGTTTCGATGCGTCATGTGCACACCTGCAGCTCTGCTACATCGCCTGTGGTTGGATAATTTTACTCTCACTTGCCTTGGCAAATTATAGACGTACATACTCACAAAAATCTTATCCTGATTGGTGCAGTCAAATGAGAAACGTGTCTGGACAAAGACACGCTACCAATAACCTTGAAACAGAACTGCCGATGTGCACGTGAGTCACTGAAACAAAGTGGGGTAAAAATCTTTTCGCGACCAAATCGTGGCCCTAGATATAACGTTTTCGTTTAGTATTTGTCATGTGTTTCTGTCTGTAGTTTATCCATCTGTTGGTTTCCCGGTATTGTTTCCATGTTTCACGCTTTGGTTTTTAATATGTAGGGACCCCTGTTTTTCGCGAAAAGAATTTTGCCTCACTTTGTTTCTGTGCCTTGCGTACACATCTGCAGTTCTGCTTCGTGGTCAGTGATTGGATATTTTAGCTCTCACGAGCCTTGGGCTTCTTCCGGCAAATAACGGACATGTGGCGTTGAATGAATGTTATTGTAATTTGCTCAGTCAAATGAGTTACGGCTCTTCGCATAGACGCGCCGTCAATAACTGTGAAGTAGAACTGCAGGTGTGCACGTGAGTCACTGAAACAAACTGTGGCAAAATTCTTTTCGCGAAAAACAAGGGTCCCTATTAATATGGCATACGAAATGACATCACACGCAATTGCAATAACAACACTCTTGGGCTTTATACGTACATAAACATTGTGACTAACCACAGACCCAGTTTACTCTATAAAGAATGTTTTTATTTGGTGTTGCTGATCTCTGGAACATGCTCTCAAATGCGTTTGCTACAGATTTCAGGGAAGGGTCTCCATTCCTCCCAGTTTCAAAGGTACGAAAAAATCTTCCACACAATATTCACTCTCCTGGATAGCATAGTGAGGCATGACTAACGTTACAAAGGATGAAATAGAACCTAATGTACCATATTTCATTAAATAAACGTTACAACATTTAAGTTACAATTTGTGCAAAATGCTGTAAGTTGGCCTCTACGCGGAAAACCCACGTACATGCTGGTTGGGCCCGTAATTTATGTAATAATAACGTTATTCAATATTGCAGTCAAAAAAATTAGTGGAATTTCACTTTCGGTGCACGTCCCTGGGATATATTTTTACAAAGAAAAACAAATGTCAGTTAATCAATCATTTAAATAACTCTATGTTATTATTTAAAAAACAATTAAGATAAATAAACGCGGATGGATTTGACCTTTATTATTATACTATGGAAAATTTGTTAGTTGTTATTTAGTATAATTATTGCTATCGAATACGTAAAAAAAAAAATATATATAAAAATTTCCAATACAGGATGCTCAAGTTCTGCCTTACAGGGACTTAACGATGCACCTTTATCCAAAACATAGAATTCTTGGAGAAAAGAGAAAACTTTACGTCAGAAAATCTTTGGTCCAATTATAAAAGTTAACAGTGAGTACTCAGATTCGTTTTGCGTTACTCTGTAAGGTGCCTCAATAAATTGGTTACTAATAGTATATTTTCGCTTTTTCATTTGCGTATGGCGAAGGTAAAATTATACGTGTACAATTCTTAAGAGTAGTAGTACATAATTAAAAAACTAAAAGTTGCAAGTGTAGAATATCTCAAGACCACGTAAAAATAGAAGCCAGGATTTAGGAAACATTATGGGGAAAAAGCGTGGCTTTTGTTTGGCAATAGTTTAGTATATCTTTCAGAAGATAATATTTTATTCCAGTGCAGAAATTCTAATGAACTATTATACTATACTATCCATATTTGTACAGTTCATTACGGTGCACGATTTCATGGGATGTGATCCTTTAATTTGGCAAAATATTTGAAATCAAGCTGCCGAAAATCAGGCTTTCGCTCCCGAAAATTTTCAAATTCCACGATTCGCGCCATATTGAGAAATAACTTCAATGCAAATCATTATTATAATTGCTTACAATTGTAACGTGAAGAATGTTTAACTTATGAACATATGTTCATTGAATACATAATTCGATTTAGCATTCGTTCAGTTTTAAATCGTGTTAATTTTATACCGGCAGTGTTAATTTAAATTGTATGTAAACAATTAGATTTTTAACTACCCGCAAACTACAAAAATTTCAGTTGTGGCGTGCTGCAATACCGAACTTGTTGACTAATATGTACAGTTAACAGCAATTATATAATGGTAACTTGAGTGGTCACGAGTTGGACTCGTATCTTGGAAGGACACGTGTTTGAATACTGGTCAACCCATACTGAATTTAATTTTCTATCACACTTACATCAATCGAATTTTCAAATGGTTCCAATAACGTGACATTTACAATTCATTCCTTCTTTATCGTCTGTTTGAACCACTTTTTTTTTTCATTTTTAATGAAGTCGTTGTCGATAAGACTTAAAGTTCTGACTACCTACCATTCTACTTACAAGTGTCGTGCCATGCAGATTACGTATGTCTTATTAAACTAGACAGCACTAAGCTTTGCAAACATAAACACACGCTTTAATAATAAGATTATGTTTTTATTCTGGCGTGATCTTCTTAGATTAGCAAACCTGTCTCCCATCAAGAACAGCCGGGTTTGATGCCCTGCTGAACAAAACGTGTATTACCTAGGATCAGTTTTCCAACTTGTCTGTAAATAATACTTTTCCAAGAGTGAAAATGGCTAAAGCGGCAGATGCCACATTATGTTTTTAACTTACATTTTTACATATTTTTAAATTTTATTTTCCTAAAAGTTAAAAAAAAATTAAGAGACGTAAATTCTCTTTAATTCAATACACTCACTGATGACAAACGAAAGTTATAGATTAAAGTTAAAAGATGATTCTTATTTCGTCTGCAACTGATATTCAACTTTTCGCTTAATTTGATAAAAGTTTTAACGTCAAACAAAATAAAATAAGCAGTTATTTCCTATCCAAATTTATATGTCCCGACATTTCTGTGTATCAAAGAAATAAATAAAAAAGCATTAATTATGAATGTTTTATGTTTTGTGGGAATAACGTTTTATCCGAATTAACGTTGTAATACAATGAATAAAATTTTAAATATATTAGTTGTTTCTGAAGTTAAAGCATATTCGGGTAACTGAAAAACCTTTAATGAATCTGCCTACCTAACCGGCGGCTACGGAGATTAAATTGGTAAACAAAGATATTAAAAATATTTTTCGAACAATAAGGGCCCTGGGAATATTGATGGTTGTTGTTGGTCAGTGTTGGCGACAGTTAAAGGACAGATTACAACATTTGGGATGGCAGAACTGCCAGTTGGTAGTTGTAGTTGGCGTTGTACTGGTCGGTGTTGGCAAAAAAATATCAACTCTCATTTCCGGTGATGTTGTAGATGTTGGCATTGTAGTAAAGTTCAAACTATTTTACTGTATCAAGTGCAACCAACCAATCAAAATTTAGTTTGTGAATAGGTTATGTTTAATGCTCACATAAAATTATTTTTTAACTACAGTTTATTTCTAATTTCCTTAAACAAATTGTATAACACTCAAATTCGAATCCAAAATATATATTCAACATAAATTATTTCAACCACCAATAACTATTTTATGTACAACTGTCTATCGAGCCAACCTCCGTTTTGCACATAAATCTTTAACAAATAGTACACTAACAACCATTAATTGTGCCAAGGCCATATATTTAAATAAGTTTATTTTTAACAAAAACTATTCAAAGCGATAATTCGTGAGAAACCTTGATAATTTGTATTTATATTACTAGAATGTAAAATGTACAAGTAACATTTATACGAAAAAATTCTTCAGCGAATTTTTTTTCGATTTTCTTCTGTCGCAATGTTCCTAAGAGATTATGCGTAGAATTTGTTTTTTATTTATGTTTTTTTAAGTGATATTATATTAAATATTTTTGTTGATGAGCATGTTACGAACAATTTTGATTTCCACTTAAACCTTGCGGTTACAAGCTTAAGTGGCAGAAAATTTAAGGTGGTTTGCGAGATAGACTGCGTTTGTGAGTGCAGCTGGCCGGCGTATGCAATGCATTATTACGTCTATTGTCAAGTCACCATGATTGTATTTATTCTCCTATGCGAATTTAAGCGGGTACCATACAATTTCGATTTCGGGAAATATATCTCAGAGTCCAAGGAAGTCTTTATTTAGTTTTTCGTATCGATTTTTTGTATCTGCAGATTATGGCAGTCTGGATAAGCAGATTTAAGCCACTTTGAGGGGCTATAAAATCATATTTGTGTTAATTGTGTTGAAGTTTTATACTTGTACCAACATAGACTGAAGTTTGAGTTCCTTATGTAGACATTCAGACTGAAAGCACTTTAAGAATTTTCGTCCGAAAAAGAAGTCTAGCAACTTGTTGCAACGTGTGACAAGTGCAGATTGGGAATCCGCTTAAGGCGCCTGCCTGCCATATAACCAGCGTTGCAGCGTGCTAGCAGAACACTTTTTTTCTAAGAAACTTATGAACGTGTTTCTAATGTGTAAAGTTACGAAAATAAAATAACTCTTCAAACGAATTCAGAATGTTAGTTTCAAAATATCGTGTTACTTAGAAAGATCATTTCGGAGCCCCTCAAATTCAATAAATTATACCTAAACAACTACTGACGAGACTCGTATGAAACCACAATAGAACGGTGTATTGGACACTTAGTTTAAAACGTTCCACCAATAAAAATATGGGTTCACCACTGAAAGTGTCAGTCAGTTCTACGATACCACTGCACGCTGTTTCAGTATCTTCCCACAGAATAAATAACAATAACAGAAGCGACAAGGAAAGCTTTTTAATTGCTGTTATCGTGCCAGCTCGCGGGGCATACATGAATGTAAACAATACCCCGTGGATTACCACTTGTAGTGCTTGAGATACTTTCTATGTTAGCTTAATATTTAAAAGTGGTAAAGATGACGATTCGAGGCTCAACATCAGATAATAACTAACTCTATTAGAAGCGACATAATAAAAATTTTTAACCATTGTCATTGTACCAGCTCTCGGGGCGTACATGGATGTAAACAACGCCACGTGGGATATGAGACATTGGTTTATGCAACCGCTTATATTTTACGAAATACTGTAATTTGTTTGTATCTAATTTACATATTTATAAATGGTAAATGTGACGTTACTTACGTATCAATTTCTTCACGGATAATAAAATAAAGCCTATTAAAACTTCGTACTAACCAAACTTCTGCGAACTCCGACGCTATGGAAATCCAAAGGAAAAACGAGTACGATAAAAATCACATCTTGTCGCTTCTGTTACTGCTTATTTATTCTGTGGTCTTACGCTAGAGGCGATACCACACCAGATGAGCCGGCCAACATAGCCCTTGGCGCCGTGCTGCACTCACACAAACACACCGCCACCAGGCGGGCGCCTTAACGTACAGCAACAACTTCCTGTAAGAATGCTTGCTACACGGGAACTGTTTGTTATGTAACGCAGAAATGAAATGAGCAACAGTGTCGCAAAAGAACGGGATAGGGAGTGAGTGAAGCTTATTAGCAATTTTTCACGTCCTTTGCGTCACCGTAGCGTTATAACGTTTGTCAGCCGGGAAGCGGAGTTGACCAGTGGCTACCGCCTCAAGGGGTTCACGCCAGGCTACTAACAACCGTCGGAGCAGGAAGGGGAGGGATGAGAATGTTTAAGAGGAAGGGAGGGAGGGCATATAAAGGCACATGGCACGACGGCTAACCAGCTCGTAAAAACTGACGAGAAACTTCGTGAGATTGTGTGGCAAAATAGACACGGACCATGGAGAGATGGTATAAGAAAAAGATTTGTGACGCCCGGGAAAAAAATCATTTTACTTCGCGTCAGCTATCATTGTCGAGGAAACCTGTTTGCCACGATACCTAACCTGTTGGCCTCTTTCCAAAACGACAAAGTATACTCACGACATGCTGACGGGAGTTCAGATATGCTAATGGAGGATTGTGTAAAATTAGAATCCTTCTTTGCCGACATCTACATGCAGAATGTGGTCACAAGTCAAGATCGCTAAGCGAAAATTAATGGTATAAAGTTGTTTCACTGGTTCAGTAAAAGAACCACTGGTCAATTTTAACAAGCGAGCTAGTTGGAACACTGTTAAACCTTCACATCATATTCTGGAGGACTCGGGTCCGATTCTCGGCTCCAAACATTCTGAATTCGACAAGGTTTTCTGAAATTAATCTAGGCGAATGCTGAGCTTAAGACTATATGAACATAATTATGCACGCGTTGATTTCCTTTTCCCCTTAATACCTTTACTATTACACCAACCATAAAGAAAGTAAAAAATATATATATTTACAAAAATACAAAATTTCCTAACTGTATTTATTCAGCGTATTCCATGTATAATTATAACGTGTTTAATATTTTATTTTAAAGAACGTTGGTAGTATATTTTTTCAGTGCTATATTGTCCAGAATTTTATTCAGAATAAATCTTTGGTGTTCAGGTAAAGGGGTATAACTCAAAAAAACGAGGAAATTGTGTTAATTATGGGATCACATTCTACATGTTATTTTCTAGGTCTGGGTAAAAGGATAATACTCTAATGGTTATGAGAAAGTAAAAAATTAAATTAGTATGTTTGTATGAACCATAACACACAGTATAACTTCTAACTTTCTTTTTAGATGTACTCAAAACACAATTTATTGACTTATACCACTTTACCCAAACACCACAGAAATAAGCTATACTAGCTTATTGTTCCTACAACTCAACATTCTGTTTACATAGCAGGATAGAGTATTTCTTCTACAGAAGAAATTGTTGTAGGAACAATCCACATAATAGCGTAACTCCACCTGGTTGCTGTCCCTCTTTGACAGACTGACGATTCCTGCAAACTGTAAATTTTTCTCAGTGTGCAATCACCTACATGCAAAACCATCAGACGGCTCTCTGTTCTTTCTATCTGACATTATTGGTTGTCTTTGTGTGGAGGCGGTGCCAATTATAAGAAGGTTACTGCGACACAAAATGTCTGAGAATAGAACCCAAAACGCTGAGCCTTTAAAAACGTCCAATCATTGACCACAGAGCACAGATGTAAGAGTGCACGTAAGGAATTGAAACACGTTGTTGCAAAAACTTTTCCGCAAAAACAACTGACTAGTATAGATATATCTTAACGGCTCTTAGAAAGCGAGGTCAGTAAAGAAGAAATAATCACATTCGATAATAGATAACATGAATTGACCGCCCTGTGTTTCTGTCGAACAACATTCCAGCATTTACCCAGAATAATCTTGGGAAATCTCGCGTAAATGAAATGAGTGTGGCTGAACTGAAAAACTTATCCATTTTCCCCCCGAATGCTGAGTCCAGAGATTTCCCAAAGTCACACCTCGTTCGGTGAATAAGTGGTCGACTGTTGGTTCTGTGACATACTACTGTATAATTTCATAAGAAAAGCACAACGAGCAAACATTATGCATTATTTGAGACAGGATATGTAAAACTAGTGGTGCATAAAATTACGAGAAGTACGTTCAAGTCTCGGTGCTGTTACTTCCGTCTGAGCAACTTTCTCTTAACGGAAATAGGCAACAATTTCCTCGTTTCACTGGTGTTCTTGTTGCCGATGAAATGGTTGCATTTCCGGCTTTAATCATATGTAGTTACGCTGGGGACGAAACCATAGTGTGATTTTAATTAGTAAGGTGAAATAAGCACGAATTTCATACATAAATTTACTAAATGAACATGGAGCGTAAGGGTGCCAACGTTTTCGATCCATATTATTTATGTTAGCATTTCTAGACATTTCTTAATGCGGATCGTATAAGTATAAAATTTCGTTTAAAAACTGGTTTAATCCATCCCAAAATACTAAACCATTTTCTTCGCTAACTTTCAGGTTATTATAAGGACCGGTAAAGTCACAAGTGCCCTTTTTTATTTAATGTATTTATTAATTTACTTATACCATTTCTTACAATAAATGATTATTACAATTTGATCAGTTGATTCCGTGGAGCAGAGTTCGTTCCGGAATATTTAGAATTTACGGATACGTGCATATTTAGATGGCGAATATAATACAGAGCACAGAAAAGTTACAAGCAATTTTTAATTACGCAGTGCAAAGTGGATAGGTATAAGACAAGGGGGTTACTTTGACATTATTAGGCATTAAAAAGCAGGAAATCAGTCCACAACAATTCCCTATGCTAGTAAGTATTGATACTAACAGTTTCACACCACTTTATACAGTCAAAGGCAAATATATTACACTAAAAGCTATGCAGTCAAGGTGGCGTTTCATTGGAGTTCGTTGTAGATAAGCATATGCTAAGTTGTGTTGTAGGATTGAGATTAGTTGTCAATTCTTCTTTTAAGCTGCAGCCAAGAAGGGACATAGAACAATATTATGTCAGAGTGTGTATTATTCAATATTTTGAAGGGATTTGTGTTTTTTTAAATATCTTCTGCAGTTTAATATTTTGAATCAAAACAAATGAGTAGCAGAGTATATAATTGCTTACTACCACAGAGATACGGTTTCGTTTTACGATCAACGTTTGAGGGGAAATATGAAGGATATTTTCAGAGTATGTCCATTTCCCTCAGTTATAGAAGTATTTATGACTGAGGCCTACAGAGATCGGAGCGGTGCGGACGAGCCTGACTCGCGCATTGGATATTTCATAGCCTATACACGCAGGACACTGAACAGGCGTGCTCTGTTTCATTTGTCGGCTCGCAATATCCTTGAAAATTAATTTTCACTGGTTTAACTTTCACGAAACAAAATATAAAACCCAGAAAAAGTAGGGAAACAGGACTGGGACACAATAAATAAGTAGATACAGAAGCGAAATGACATGGATTTTTTTATCGTACTCCCTTTTTTCTCTTTAGATTGTTATGGTGGCAGATTTCGAGTGTGTTTGATTACAATGAAATTTAGTATGCTATGCTGTATAATATGCTACGCAATTTTCCCGTTATGTGCAAAATCACACTTTAAATTTCTAAACAAAAATTTAAAAATAAGAAAATTTAAGTATTTCTTGAAATACAAACAGTTGTTTAAACCTATGTCTTAAATTCCACACGTATTTGTTTACATGCCGCTGTTCCCCGAGAGTTGGTACAGTAACAACGATTAAAAAACTTTCATATGTCGCTTCTGGTAGAGTTAGTTACTATTTGATATTGAGCTTCGACTCGTCACGTTTACCATTTCTAAATGTTTACGTAATGTACAATCTAATGTTAATGTCCCAAGCAGTTACATACGCCAATGACATGATTCCACGTGACGTGGTTTATATTAATATACGCCCCTTTAATTCGTACAGTAACAACGATTCTGACAGCATAGATTATTTTGTGACCATGGCCCGGGAACATGCTGAAATGTTATTCAAAAGCTGAGGAAATGTGAAAATTTTTGAATGGCATTAAAAGACAGAAGCACGACTGAATCTCTCTAAACCACTTGCCTGCCGATGCAGACGAAATCCATAGAGGTGAGATCTTGCTCACTCGTGAGTGTATTGTGAAGTGAGGATGAAGCAGGCAAGTGAAACTACGGCTGACGAAGCGGAATACCAGGATTACCCTCACAACATAGACTAAGGTCATCCGTGTAGCTTAATTTCCCTTATTAAACTAACATAACAGGTTACAACAAACTTACATCAAAACTGCGAAAGTTAAGTTATCGTTTTTGCATAAGCGTACCAGTATTTGACAATATTTGAAATTATTATTGTGTTTATTACGTAAAACATTCTTAAAATTCCCATTTTGTTGGTCAAAATCGTAATATTGTTTTTTAGATATAATATTTATGTATGCCTGTGTACGTTCTCTTTGTTATATTATACATAGATAATGGTAAGATTTTATTTTCCTATTTATCTCATACTGATTGATTTTTTGTAAATAAAACCAAAGACCACTTGCAAGGCCTTTAATTCTTTCAAGGTAATTCACATCGAATCAAATTTGCATGTAAGCCATGTTACACTGGGCAAAATAGATTGATTAACCTTTATGATGCACTAAATTTATTGCCTTCACTAGTTTGGTACGAAAGCAGGATTTTACGCTATGAATTTGAAAATATTCAGATCATTTTTTAATTACTGGGCACGCACTGACAATACTTAATTTTTGCTGAAATAAAAGTACGTTACATTTAAGTAAAAGCTTTAATTCAAGACAGAAAATGTGAGCCGTAGTAAATAATTTCTAGTGTGAGCTGACAATTGCAGGTCTAACTATGCAAGCCATTGGAGGAATTGTTTTACGGAAACATTTATTAGAATAGTGTTTTTTTAAGCTTATATCGTAATTGCAGGACTTCTTTATTTCTACGCAGGATGCCTAATAATTTTGGTCTAGTTAATAACTACTAACCTACTTCTTTTCTGAAACCATTTTACGAATATTTACATTTATTTCACATTCTTTTTGTGCAAAGTTTTGAAAAAAAGTTTAAAAACAATTGCCATGTAAAAGCATGAAAACTTCACATTGTGTACACGT
The DNA here is from genome assembly GCA_003012365.1 of Medauroidea extradentata. Lineage (NCBI taxonomy): Eukaryota > Metazoa > Arthropoda > Insecta > Phasmatodea > Phasmatidae > Medauroidea > Medauroidea extradentata. The sequence continues at coordinate 95,884 of PNEQ01020743.1, read as the reverse complement.
TATCTAAACTTTGTAGCCTTTCGTTCGTTTTACATTATTTCTTTGATCTTCCTTCTTAGTTTAAGTTATTGGCATCTATTAAACATGCAGTACTAAGTGTTCAATGTCGAACATTATAGCATACCCTTACAAATACTAACTAATCAACCGTAACAAACCACTTTACTGCGGAAAATTTTCCTGAATACATTTATAAATCGATAAATATAATATTTTATGTTAATATTTAATTGAAGACAGTGAACAGGGTTTAATGCAATATTTAACTCAAAAGAAAGAGTTTATTGAAAAAGTTAATCTTCCATCGATTGCGATTACCGTCCACTGATTACAATCACCTTACCTCCCCTCAATTATTACCAATAGAACGAAATTACTATGTGAAATCTGCTAAAGTTTTTACATATTTCAGACATCTAAGTTAAGTCACAAGACACGCACTGATGTCATTATTTGTGCAAACATAGCACATAGTAGATATAGCACTAAAACGTTTCAGAAAATATCAGTGTAACTTTAACAGCTGATTCATATACAATAATTAACTATTTTTATGTAATTAATGTTACATAAATGAAAATTTTAAATATTTTTTCAATAATACAATAAGGTTAAGAACAACTGATGGTAATTTCTTTTTTATACAAATTTATAGTAGGCATAAATGTTCATTAATTTTTAGTATGATAGTAAATTTTCTTTATTGATTATATATCAAAATGTTAAGATAAGTTACTAGAAAATTCGATATTGAAATTTTAAACAAAACGCAACTTTACATTCATTTTTCGCTCTGCGTTTTTAAATAAAACTAGTTACATCCGTTTAAAATTTAAACGATGACCAATCGAAAATGAAGAATTGAATACCCGGGAGTGTCGCGTATATAAACACAAGTATATGAAGACTGTTTTTTACATTGTATTGAACATCATCACCTAACCGGTTCTTGCCACGAAACTTTATTGGCTTGGCAGTGTTGAGTATGATAATAAACAGGGCTGATTGAAAAATTCTGTTCTGGTAATACCGGCTTACAAAGTTCACCATGCTTCCTCGCCCGTTCCCGTATGGTTAAGTGAAAGATATCAAAATGTTATGCGGCCGAAGAACTCTTCAGTATAAATAACTAATGTTCTGGTAAGTAGGTTTATCCGTTCAGCAGTCGAGAGTCGATATCCTTCACCGCTTTAGACGGGACATTTGACATTTATATTGTTTACAATTTATTGGGCTGTTTTCAGTGCCATTTCCTCTCTTGTCAACTTTGTGACAGTAGGAAAAGTACTATGGTTACCGTACATAAATGCGAAGGTGTTAATGCGACCAATGACATTATTTGAGGTATTTTTTGATTTTACGCCATTACTACTCTTCTTATGGAAACAGGAAACTAGACTGCTTATTACGACCGGAAAGCGAACTGAAGACTTCAAACTGTTTTATACTCCATCCATTGTAAGGTTGCAGCTAATTCATGCAAGTGAATGACAATAAATTTTTTGTACAGCATACATTTCTTTTGAAATATTGGGGAAAATATAAGGTAACTGTATTAGGCACACTCACAATGCGAGGAATCAAAATAAAATTAAAATGCTTTGATTTATTTCGTTAGCAATTATTATTTCTGCTGCAACCTTAGACTGGATAGAGTATAGGAGGCATACCTACTCTGCAAGGATACTGGAACCTTTCGGCTGCCGTTAGCATCATCCGTAGTCTCCAAATAACACTGTATCTGGCGGAGCAATTTTACTGATTTACGTTTTAGGTAATGATACAAAATTAACCAACAATATTTTTAACCTACTGTGTGGCTGTCGTAAAAGTCTAATATGTAAGCAAATTTTTCATCTCTATTTTGAGATATCTTACGAAAATCTTCGTATATAATTAAATAATTTTAAGTGTTTATGTTATACATTGCGTCAGACTATAACTCTTCCATTTCTTAAACGAACAGAAGTTAATATTTTTACGCATACAGCACGACCAAGAATAGAACATATACAAAAATCGCTTAAATTTTGCTTATGCGTGCTTATCTCTGAATTTGTAACTAAATACAATTTTCTAAGGTATTTTCTGGCAAATGCATCTTATGTTATACACATTATAAAAATTAATAATGAAGAAAACAATTAAATAACTGGAGATTCTGATATCTAAGAAATATTTTGATATCTTAAAGAAGCTAACTAAGGTTAGGAAGGTAATAACAGTTTAAGAGTTTGTATAAGCTTTATGATTTATTCGTAACTACTGGCCATGAACTATTTATGCAACTATAAATAACTTTACGTTTTATTTGATTTTATTAAGAATAAAACTCCTCATAATGAAGAAAGGTGTGGTGTGTAAATTTGTTCAAGTATTCGTTATTATCGTAATGAAACTTTAGATATTTTGTATTGCGGCAAAATTTTGTAGAATAAATTTAAAAACTTTCCTACATTCACCGTTCAGTAATCTGAACAGCATCTAACCCTGTTAAAATTTACAACCTAAATTACGATAACTTTATAAAGACGTGGGACTTCACGTCTCATCGGTTGGTCGAGATCATTAGAGAAGAAACTATTGACTGAGATTATCAGGAGCCAGTAGGGAGTGGGCCATGGCCTTGCTGAAAACGTGCAAACCTGTGCAAAATGGGAATTGAACTACAGTTTTCATTCATTTGAGCGTAGTCGATTACCGTAAACCAAGGTTACTAAGTAAGAGTAAGGGTGACTTTGTGACATTCAAAATGTTTTACTTTTAGACTATTTGAGTAAGAAATAAGTAACTCTATTTCAGCATTACAAAACACATGCTCTAACCAGCAGTTAAATTGAAATCATTTAAACAACCATCATACAATAAGGGGCAGAAAGTCACTCCCAGTTGGCACAAAATAACCCTAGTTGACGGTACCACTGCACCACCTAGTACGGTTGAGGTTGTATTAACAACGTTTGTTTTTATGTTTTCATCTCCGCGTTAAGATCAACTAATTCATGTGTTTATACAGACTGTATCACCTATGAGACGTCAAGTGCATTTACGCTGTCGTTTTTGCGTGTATTGTCATTTTGTTTTCTACTTTGTTTACGTAACATCTACCCAAAGAAAACGTGTCGTCGGCTTCGTCAAGTGACGTCCCGACTTTGGGCGAAACGTAATTTTTGTTGATCTTTGCGAGTTAAATTGTTTAGAAAACATAACTTTATTTCGGCAATCGATAAGGGTGGCTTGACTATAGTACGTAGCAACAAGTACGTCAAAAAATGAATGACATTTAAACGAAAATTTTAGGTATTTTTACATTTTTTTACAAATGTCGACAAAGGAGTGTAAATACACTTGACGACTCATAGGTGATGCACCCTATATATATATATATATATATATATATATATATATATATATATATATATATATATATATATATATATATATATATATATATATATATATATATATATATATATAATGACAGGTTATAAGAAATGGGACCGTAACTTCCACTTCCTTGAGGGTCATTTGACTATGTCATATCAGATTAAAATAATCTTTGACGTCTTGGAAGTTAGGGTCTCTTTTTCCATGACTTGTCTCGCACACATACACACATAGTCACAACAGGTTTTCTCCGCGTTGTCCAGGGACCGCGGGAGGTGACTGGAGGAAGGAAGTGAACTGCAGCATGAAGGACGGAGAAAGTCGGGCAGACTTGCTCGTACGTTCGGCTGGCCAAACAGACGGTATTCCTGACTCCCGTGTATTATGAAACTTCCACCGATCGTCTACCGTCTGACACGAGTCCTTGAGTCCTGCCTCAGCCAGACTTTTGAATACTGTACGTACGGTACAGAAGTCGACAGCCTAGTTTAACATTTCTGATACCGTATTTCTGTTGTTGGTATCATCCCGTCACTTGTAAATGACGTATGGCAGCCCAAACAGACCAGTGTCGATCTATTCAAACATATGAGTAGCCCAGTTTCAAAACTCAACAGTTTTATGTAGCTTTTAAATGTGCGCTAAAGTTAACATGGTGATAGGAACCACAACTCGCCTTATTCCATAACAGACACGCTTTGAAAAATTGTTTCGGCCATGTCACAAAGTGCTTGCAAATCAGCTTTTCTCGATTTGCTCAGTTTTAGAGAAAGTGGACAATGCGAGTTTTGGAACTGGACTACTCAATTATATTCTTGCCGGGATATTATAAATGACAGCTGCGGGCGACAGTGCAGCGCTCTAAAGTGCAAGTTACGAACTAGGGCGGCGTTTCCGCATCGTAATGCAGCGGGGGGAAGTTGCCAAACGCGTAGAGTAAATTGCCTCCTTTGCCGACTTCAATACCGCGTAAATATTCAAAGGCCAGACCATGACGCCTAGGTGAAAGCCGGTGTTTTGAGAGAGAGAGAGAGAGAGAGAGAGAGAGAGAGAGAGAGAGAGAGAGACTTGTCTATATATCGACCGATCACCACACGGTATTTTTTTAATACCGCAGCATACGAAAACGTATTTTAATGAAAGCAATACTTGTACTCCAAGGATACATTTCTAAGTTATTTCTGTTACAATGTCGACGATTTTGCCATCCGCTGAAAAACATGTTCAGCGAATTCAATTCGCAAGAGAAAATATATCGATTTTTATGTACGCCACATAATTTTGTGTGAATTCGTCGTTGAAACTTTCAAACATTTTATGTATTCCTGTCATGTTGAGACAGTGGATTGAAATACATGTGCTATGCGTATTGTAAGATAGTCTAGCGATTGTAAAAATATCATATCACTGTAAAGGTAACACGAAGCGATGTCTGTTTACTATTAATGATATATTTTCTAAGAATATAATTTTAAGGATAAAAATACATTATTTGTGTTTTGAAATTGGCACGAGTTATTCATATACAATACAATATAGTCCAAGTTCTCACATCGTAATTGTCATTTCCTGCAATATTTACTTAAAAGCTATTTTTTTAAAGCAATAATTTATACGGTTTTGACAAAAAAGTCATTTAACCAGGATTTTGTTAATTTTATAACAGACTATGATCATAGTACTTACTGACTGAATCAGCCAGCACAGAGGAGACGATTTTAAACCAAACAGCCGAACAGATTTTATAGCTGCTCTCGTTTACGCGTAAAAATTTAATATCGCCAAAAAAAGGAGAAAGAAGAGAGCATGACTTAAAGGGGGAGTGTTAGACCATTTTATTGTATTTTCAGTTTTTGAGCTATAAAATTTACTCAAATAGTATTATAAAAATTTTATCTTCGACAAAGCATAGTATATATTCTTGGTAAACTGCTTGACAAAAATAATAGTGGAATCTTTAATTAATTTGGTACGTAGAAACATTGCAAGAGAAACATAGGTTAACTTCCAAGAATTCTCTTGCAATGATTCTGCATAACAAAGTAATTAAAGATTCCGTTATTTTACTTGTGAAGCATTTTATTTACTATGCTTTGTTGAAAAGAAACTTTAGATAATACAATTTGAATAAATGTTGTGGCTTAAAAATAAAAAATAATAATAAAAATATATTTAAAAAATAACAAAATTGTTTAACATTTCCCCTTAAGAGAAGCGAATACCACCATATATTAAATCAGATGAACATAAAACTGTTAGGACTCCCAAGGGAAATAATTTACCTGCCATATTTAAGATGCCGGAAGTTTGTAAACGGAAAGGCAGGATTGTTCGTCGTGCGTGACGGAGAGACGCGATAGTGACTCGACACGGGAAAGTGTTTCGCTGTATCGACGGAGTGTCAAGGCTTGGTAGAAAACCTTAATGAAATGAAAACTGGTCGTCTACAACCGCATTCATTCAGAGCTAACACACCGCAACCTTAACATTCAGTGGACAGGTAGATTTACGATGCCGATAATAATGGAAAGCAACACCGAAAATCAGAAAATGGAAATGAGGTTGTATAAAGCAGTTCATGACCATTAAATAAATATTCTTTAACATAAGTTTATTTCATGTGTATTCAAAAGCAATAAAATTTAAGTTTAAATGTTTTATTTTTTAAAAATTTAGGGTGATTTTCTTTGCAATATCTCGGTTATCTGTGAAAATATGTTTCCATTTACCTTCTTTGATCCACACTTCACATCCTTAAATATCTTAATAGTGGTTTGACATGAGTGAAAATCATAGTTTTAACCACGACTATTTAGTTTTTAATAATAACTTTTTTAGAAATAAAAATTATTAAAACATTAAATGTTTTGCAGGGAGCCTCACCTTAAAATAGTTTCCTCGTAAACAATTTTTTGTGATCACGAGAAAATGCAGTACATTATTGCAGTACGCAAATTGAATTCAGACATTTAGTTAAGAAAGAAATATTTTTACAGAAAATTCTTTTGGAAAATGTGAATAATATTAATAAAAATGATACTATTGTGACTTACACCACTATGAATCTCAGACCCTCATTTGTTTCACTGATTGCAGTCTAAATAAACGTTAAATGCTCAACTACCATGTTTGTAGAATAGCGTATTGTAAGTAAAATTTTGGCTGAAATCGCACATTTAAATTTTTTTTAAACTTAGAATTTTAAAAAAGTAAAAAAAAATCCAATATGGTCACTGATTCTAAGCCTACTGCGAAGGACAAATATTAAGATTGAGAGCAACTACATTTCAGATATCATAGTTGGTTTGTCTAGCACTATCAGGTTAATCAAAAACCCTCCATCGTTAATGAAGCACAGAGAGACTGAAAAAAACAGAACCCTCGAAACACAACAACTATAGTACAGCACCACTGAAGATGATGAATGTCTTTGAATGTTTCTTGCAATGGGACAGAATAACGTACTGTACTATTGTGGACATACGCCATTGCAATATTACGTCGTCCCAGAAATCTTAGTATGAGACTAAGGGCCGTATCTATAGATCTCTTTCGAATGACAACCAACTGCTCACTAATGCTTTCTCAATGGGGATAGCAGTTAGTCGTCATTCGAAAGAGGTTTATAATATCGGCCCTAAGTCTTTTACGCCACATGATGACGAGGGGCAGATGTCAGCTCCTGAAACGTCGTGAAAAGTTGGTCTTTAGAAATATACTGTATTATTTAGTGTGATTAACGTTGTGTCGTTTAGTTTGATGTCTGTGATGTCGTCGTTGTTATCCTGCCTCGTGTCCAACATTTTCTTCGTACCAGTATTGTCTGTGATGACTTAATTGTGGTGTCCTGAGTGTTACAGATTATTTGGTTTGTATCGGGACATTCATTTTTTTATGTTTATTTTATTTTTACTTTACCTGTTGCTGACTAATTCCTTATGGGATTTTTCATGTTCTGTTGTTCTGGTTTATGGATGTTTTTGTTTTTTTTCTTAGTCTCATACTAAAATTTTTGATGACAATATATACCAGTGGCGTACGTCCACAATAGTACAGTACGTTCCCATTCTTACAAACTGGTTCACAACATGACTTGAAAAATATGAAATCACTCTTTCTTCATCTTCGCTGGGGTGCGGTGACGATTTAGCAATCACGTAAACTAGAAGTCATAATTGAACTATGGTAGGCCTATACAAGTATATTTTAAGCGTGTGCGTGAGTTTGGTTCCTGGCGTGACTAGAATAGTAGCGTGATGTACGAACTTTTCTTCAGTTCGTGTGAGCTCGAACTTGAGCAGCGTGAGTCTGTGACTGGTTGCCATTAGCGACGGAAGGCAGTCCACTCTGTATTCTATTAAATAGTCGGAGGTGGAGCCGGGAACAGTTTCGTCATATTATTCCTGACACTCTCACTCGCTTTTTTTAAGTGTGGAGTGGTGCAGGCTGACCACCGCTCAAGTGTACTCTCATCGCTCGTCTTTTTCTCTACGTGTACATAACATTACCTCTGTTGACGGACATGGAAAAGTCTTTTACATGTCGTGTCCTCAGAGGTCGCAGACCAAAATGTATTATGCTCTTTGGACGGACGATGGCGGGCAAACGAAGTAGCTTAAGGGTCCTCCCTATATAGTCTGCGTTTGTGTGTGTGTTGCAGGAGCGGTAAGGTCGCCTGTTCAAGCCGTTCAGCTGGTGTGTAGTGCTTTACAATTATACTTTTTACTATGGGACTTTTAAGTATGACCACATTATTTTGTTTATGGCTAGCAAAGTTAAAAGTCTAACGCTTGTTTCTATACTTGTGTTTTTAGAATCCGGTTGCTATTTTTACAGATACGGAAGTCTGAAAAACCCATTTTTTGACCATTTTGAGGGGCTCGACAATGGTTATTTAAATAAATGTGCTGAATTTTTGGAACTGTTACAGATATAATTTAAAGTGTGTTTCTTTTCATAGATGTACAAATACAATGTGCATTAAGTAGTTTAGTAAAATAAAAAAAATAAAAAAACAATAATCGCAACTATCTTCAACGCATTTCATGCTCAGGTATGGAGGACCCTTAAGGCTCCGCTACAGTCGAATTATTACACTATTATAATTTTCAATTTTTTTTAAATTCTGATAGTAAATATGTGGAATATGCTACTATAGCGAGAACTCTATTTACCTTGCACTATAATGCAAGCACCGCAGTTAAACTTATAACGTATATTTTGGTCTCTATCAGCCCAGAAACTTTTGTCATCATATTCTTAATTTATGGACTGATCGCAGCTTAAATATACGTTGAAAGTTAAACTGCGGTGCTCGTATTATCGTGAAAGGTAAATAGAGATCACGTTGTAATAGCAGATTTCACATTTTTTTCTCAGAATAAAAAAAAAAAGCAGAACGTAAATTAATTTAATAATGCGGCTGAAGATGGACCTTAAGACACAGCCTCAGTCATAATACAGAATTTCATTATTTTTCGGTTCTGAAATTCTGAAAAAAATAATTAAATATGCGCTTATGTAGCAAAGTCAAATTACCTTGCGCTACTTTCGAGACATGACGATTGAGCGGATAACGTATTATTTGGCCGCAAACTTTCCATCCAATTATGAATTTAAAAATTGCCACATAAGTTGCGGCCTAGTTATACATAAACAGTTAAATCGAAATTCTGTATTGTAGCACAAGATAAATATAATGTTTATATAATCGCAAATTTTTATATTTTATGCTTAGATTTAAAAAAATAAAACTATCCAATATGGATAATGAAGCCGAGTCTTAGCCAGTGTACTATGAGCAAGAATTGCATGACTGTTAGAGCACTATAATCCTGGGGATGTAGAAAGAATTATTAAACGTCGCTATATTCGTGCTGCAAAAATCTGCATTTTGCTTTTTTTTTTCCTCGTACTAGTTATACGAGATCACTCGTTACACAATGTTATTTTCTTTGCTCCTCTCAGGTAAACTGCTAAAGAAAGTGAAGAAAGCAGCTTGTAAGAAATTTGCTGACTGAAAATATTTAAGTCACCTTTTTACTTATGTGTGACAGGTCTACAGAGGATACAAAACAGGTTTTCATCTTCTATACCCGCTGTGTAATAATTGTGGCACTAAAATTTGCGACGTAAAGCGTGCCATTTCTTACGATTTTTTATTCACTTCGAGAACGCCACATTTTGTTTCACAAGAGGAAACCCTGTATGTTTTACATGGAATATATATTTACTAGGGAAAAGTCATACACAACGAGGCAAAATAGTTTGCTGGTTAAAATATTCGCGACGGAAATAACGTATAATTCCAAATTACTTAGTGAAGACGAGATTGCAAAGTGTAAAGGTTATGCAAATACTTAGTTGGGTAGCTTACTTGCCTACAAAATTAGTAGGAAATATTTATAACGAAGGTGTATACATGCAGGTACTTAAAATTGTAAGAAGTATCAGTAGAATAACAGATGTGTGTGGTTTGTATCTGCAACGAGTGAAAGTCCATGTTTATGGTTCATTTCACAGAAAGAAGTCCTCTGCCCCCTTCACTTCGAGATCATGTTAAAGTCACGATAATATACAGCAGCCACAGCAATACGATACGAAATTTTCGTGGTTCAATAAGTACTAATGAAATCAACTTATTTAAAAAAACTTTCTATAAATGTGTCTATTTTCATGGGTACAGTTATTAAGAAAACCATAGTAAAGTTTCCAGCGGATTAAAACCGAAAATCCTTCCATATTTGAAACCCATTATTTGACTGTAGTTAAACACCAATGGTACTGTAACATAATTTTCTTCTATGTTACAGGTACGGTAAATTTCAACCGAAGTTTCTGGATAAATTGCTAGGAGCTATATACTAATAATTTCTGTGATCGCAGATACCCCGTGCGAAACGTTTTACTTGTATGTGTTTCGTCTTTGGGTTTTAAAATTTGTAAATATTATTCATTGCAAATCTGATATGGTTCCTAAACGTTTCCTTTTCTTACTCAGAGGTGTGTTCCTCGGTCTGATCCATGGTCCATGAAGGTAGAGGTCTAGACACTGAGGAATAAATTGTGACTCCTGTTTTGTCGCCGAGTGCTAGTAGTAATTTAGTGGAAGATTTGCCTTGTTTTATAGTTGGCTTAGATTAAAATGTGAACTATTGTCAGAATTGCGTGTATTATATAGAAGGAAAAATAATTTAAATGTAATTTCGTATTGGAACACTATTTTTTTTTCGACCGTAAAATTTAGTTCTCAGTCTTTTACATGTAGACACACATTGCAACGATTCTAAAATTTTGTATGGCAGGAAATAGATTTTGTTCAAATATGTTTACTAAAACAACAGTACGTAATATTATTTTCAGGCGACATTTTTAAACAGTTCCAAACATGCCAATACATTTATGGACACGAAACATGAATCTCCTATATCAGCTTACCATATTAACATAATTGTATGTTAATAATTGCAAAAATTGTAACGCCGCCAGATGTAAACAAGACAAATCTTCCACCAAATTACTACTAGCGCTCGGAGAGTATACGCAGTGTCAAAACCTCTTCCTCTTAGACCGTGGGCTGATCAGGTCAGAATATCGATAGGCAAAGGACGATTCTATGGGGTAGTGACAACGAGAAAAACAGTAGAACGAGAGGAAGAAAAAACTAAGAAAAATAAAGAAGTTTTCAACTACGACGGATGTGATGTTTCTAAATTCCTGAAATACGATGAAAATAAGTTAGTATCATGTATTAAATCGTGCAACTCTACTGCTCGTCGTGAATAGTATTGCCCAGAGAACACGAAGCTACGTTTTTAGACGCATAATATATAGCAAAATCTAAATTAATGGCTACAAGGGAATGGTTATTGCTTTTTTCTTACTCTACGACGTCTTCTGGGGCCTACGATCGCAGTTAAGAGTTCCGAAGAGTCGATCATCCAGTTCACGTCGAATTTACAACCGTCGTAGAGTTCGCCTGTTGGTTTGCAGTCCAGAGGGTTCACGATGATGCCTGCGGGCGAGTAGCCGTCATAGTAGCAAGTCTGCCGAGCCTCTTATCCAACTGATAGTTGACGAGGAAGGACGTGGTTCTTCCATTTGCCGCCTGTCTGAGGTACTGGTTGACTGGGCCAGACACGAAGAGAATTCTCTGGTAAGATCGACGCATTTACTACTCCCGAACCACTAGAAATGAAACTAAGAAGCTAAAAGAACATCCGTTTGATTTTGGTCGTTAGAATTCGTCAAACAATTTTAACTATGCTTCTCTTACATCACCTACAAAGTGCCAGAAAAAAGTTCCTAGCCGGGAAACTGACGACTAGGGAAACGATGTAATAAATAGTTGAAGTTTTGTTTTGTTTTGAACTTACTACTGAAATCGTCCCTTCGCCAACCGAGTATGATCGAGTTGGTTTTTATTTAGAGAATTCTCGGTCGTTACATTAAATTAAATCTTTATATTTCACGTTAAATAATTTTCCCTCTTCATAAATAGAGACTTGTAGGATTGAACCGATTAAATGTTTTTCTCATTTCAAAATATTTAAACTGGATCACATGGACGGAAACCGTATTTAAATATTATTTTCACCAACAGGCTTTTGTGAGTTTTTTTGTTTGTCTTCTATAATTCTATTTGCCTTTGTAAACTACTAGATTGTCAACTTATAAACCACACCTCTTACAAAAAATAATAAATAGAAAACACCACAGTACCTAGATTATTATTCATTTCGTAATATGTTTGTGTCTTAAAAAAAGAGAATTTGCGTGGAATTAGAATTGTGAATTTATAGAAAATATTTTAATTTGGGTACTTAAAATAATGAGTTTCATAGTGTAATCTCTTCCTGCTAAGGGGAAAAAAGCCTAACACGACTTTCAGACGAGTTCAATCAACCGTGAACAAACTGGGTGATGGTTTAAATGGAAAACAGCTGTGTGTTTAACAGAGTAAGCGACAAAACTTAGAATGAAAATATTGCGACTTAAATCAAACATTGTTTAGCTGCCAAACTAAATGCCTAGGAATTTTTTTTTTGTGTGACGATATCAAATATGAAGTCGTTGAGCGAACTGATCACTCATTATCTGAACTTCAAGCTATGCATTGCTTTTACAATCTAAACTTATAAACGATACGTAAATGAGCGTAGTTCTTTTTACCCATTGGTTATGTCTTACCAGGGATGGCTTAGTTGGCGAGCGATAACCAAGTATGCTACATATTTAAAAATAACTAACTGATTTCCATGTTTGGAACGTGTGACGAATTGAACTACTGCATATTTCAAGAACATCACATATAAATTAACATTAAATTTTAGTCATGTTAAAGCTTTATAATACCGTACAAGATTTGTCCCAAACCACTTATTTTGCTATGTTATCGTTGTCACAGCTTATTGTTTCCTTCCGCGAGGCGTATAAGACTCATTGTATAAATACTGAACAGAATTTGTAATGGTTATAAAAGTACAAATTTGTACTGATTACTCCGTTCCTAATTTATATTTTTCTCAAGCGTTATGGAATCACATTTTAATGTTTTCTAAACAATTAGAACAGTTTTTTTTTGTAAAAATATCTTCATTTATCGTTTACAAATGGAGGGTCTGATACCATACTGAACCAAGTATTTTTTTCTTAAATGCTTGGAAAACTAAGTTTAAAATTCAGACATGAACCATGAAATTTGGTATTGATGTACATAAAGTAGAACATATTACATTCTTTAATCGTGTTTCTTTAGTCATATATACGTATAATTTGGGATAAAAGAAAACAACTTCCCGCTTTAGGAAGAAAAATTGGACTTGGTTCGCTATGCCATCAAACCTTCCAAATATGTTCGCGGATTTCATGTCAGAAGATTTTTAACGAACGGAAATAGTAATGCCGGCACTCGACTGTTTTAGTCAAGCTTCAAAGATTTTAATTTCCTAGATGAGCAACAGTGCACCACATCATGAGAGTTTCACCCTCAAGTTATGTTTTCCTTGAGCATAGACGGAATCCACCCAGGTCTCTGTAAACAGGTTTGAGCTCATAGCAGCAGACTCTGGCTAACGATGTCGCGCCTTGCTTTCCATATTGCGGGCGCCATAAATTATGACTGCAGTTTCACAGAAGCGCAGAGCAAGTTTCTAACACCACTTCACTTTGAAAATAAATCAGCTCGACATAAATTATTCCAGTTTGTAGTTCAAGTTAAAATAACAACGTAACTTTAAATACGTAATACAAGTAAGCCAACTAATGGCTTAATCGGTAAAAAAGAAAACAAACTAAGGATTTGGGACTTGTTATTTGTTACATGCTATGTATATATATATATACACACACATATAAACACATACACATAGGTGACATATATATACATTGGTGGTATATATATATATATATATATATTTATTTAAGCAGAGACGTGATTGACTGGTAATCGAAATTTTTAATCGCATTTTCGGTTATTTTCGTATACAGAAAATGAAAATCAGAAATAGTCAAGGTAATAACAGCAGATATTAAGGTCTATGTCAAGGTGTTAGCAGAAACAATCTATTAACCGGAAATTATTATTATTACTAAATACTTTTTTTTTTTTTTTTTTTTTTGCGTTTCAGAGAATGTTTTGTTGAACATAAAGTTGGGGACATGAATTAAAAAAACCACGTTGCCCATTTTAATTTATTTTTAATTTTCTGGAAAGATGTCAATTGTGGAACACTACTAGACTGAACAGTCAGTGAAAAACCAATGTTGTTTACTTTTAAGCGAGTTTCATCCATGAAAGAATATAACGGGTTCTACATTTTAGTGCGTGGACAAGACGTCATTAATGATATAAGCTAGGATAATTTCTTCTTGGTACATGCAAGTATGAGACGTACACTTCGGGGGGAAACAAATTACACAAGTATATCTCAAAGACTAAATTTTTACGTGACACTTTCAAAGCGTAGTATCTGAGATGATTAGAAGTGCACCGATGTACAGGAATCAGGAAGCTAGTATCACCCGTTGAAAATCTTAGTTCTATTTCCTGAAGTGAACTCAAAGAGATATAATTATGGTTTCATTGCTGAATATTGCACTGGGTTTGTAGTACGCGCTAGTGAATTCCATAATGGCGTTTGTACAATCAACAAAGATTGAGCGAAAGCTCGTTATGAGATTCATCTGAACTATCAGATTCAACACGAAATTTCCCAAAACCCTGGAAAAGAAATGTCAGAAGTATATAATTGTTAGAGCCGTTCGTCATGGGAAGGTTGCCGCACGCCCAGGGCGAACCACACTATACTACTAGTGCACACTATTGCGGTCGCTTCGTTAGGGAGGCCACCATGGTTTTCTGCATATTAGCAGCAGTGCTCATTGCAGTCATTTCAGGTGAGAAAAATTCATAATTTCATAACTACACAAAATAGTGTTAGATTTTTTTATTCGTTACTAGTAGCTTTACTATTTCCTCGAATAAGATTTTCTTACAAGCTTTGCATAGCTTAGCGGAGGTTATTTTGTTTCACATCGAACCATATCATCATAAAAATATAGACTCTAGTCCTCTAAGCGTTTGGTAAATGCAGAACACTTAAATGACCTGCTATATTTTTGTTGTAGTGCCTGGACTGATAAAAGATTAGTAGAGATAATGGTGTATCGCGAATATGTTTTGTGCCAACATACCCTTAAAATTTCTTTATTTCCTTGTGGCATGTATGATTGAGTGATACACGTTTAACATAGCGTATCTGTCTGCAGACCAATATAAGACATTAAATATTGCAATAGCGGGATTTTTAAAGGCTCAGTCAAATAAGGCAACAACTCCACGTACAAGTGAAATCCAGTAATATTTTAGTTAGTTGAATGTACGTTGAAATCCAGCAAAGAGTTAAGTTTTCTCGAATAAACCAACGCTAGAGATGATGGTATATCGTGAAAATGTTTTGGGCCATCATACCCTTGAAAACACTGTGCTTTCTTGCAACATGTACGAATGGCTATTACACGTCTGGCACAACATAGCTGTCTGCCTACCAACAACAGGCATCAAATATTACAATAGCGGCATTCTTATTGGCTAAGTCAAGTAGGGTAACAACTCGGAAGTACAAACAAAAGCTAGTAGTAATCTTCTGGTGAGCTGAACGTACGTTGAAACCCTGCAAAAAGTCAAGTTTTCCCGCGATAAACCATCATCTCTAACCATCGTCATTAATAATTAGACGTTAGTTTAGAAATTGTTGCATGTGAAATTACATTATTTTTACTGCGTACGCTCATTTCCATGTCCACATATTGGGAGCGGACATCAGTTCGAATGGGATCTTTCTCCAGCGCGCGACGCGGGAGAAATGGCTGACCGGGGTGAGCTGGTTGTGGCATTTGACGAATACCTTGACTGGGGCACTCTGGGTGATTGTTACAGCAGCGTCGCGCCTCGTTACAGATTGCTGCGGCGTTGCACAACGCCCGACGGACGGACGGACACACGGGTGAAAGGCGTGGTGCGCGTAACAACGGCTGCGTCTGTGGCCGGCCCGTGCGACGGTCAAACGTGAAACACGAATGTGTGACGTGAAGGAACAAGCAGCCTTCAGAGAGAGAGAGAGAGGGCCTGTCTTCCTGAAGTCATAGAGCTGAGAAATTATGAAAGCTCAGTCGGTAGAATGTCCTCCCTCAACATGTAGTCAGCTTTCTGGAATGCAAGTCATGTAAATATTATTGCGCAAATCTCATTCAGATTAAACTACTGGTTTAAAGTGAAAGTGGTCATAAATATGTATTAAAAATAACACGTGCTAGTAACTGTTCATTAAAGTTAAAAGGGCAAGTTTAAAATGTTCTGATTATTATCATTATGTGCATATTTATTATAAAGTGAGTTAATTCCATTCTTTTTTTTAACCAAGAAAATATTTATTTTGATCTAAACTTGATACAGTTGACGAAATGCTAATAAATGTGGCTTGTTCATGAGACAACTGACACAAACACCGTGAAAAAAATTCGCAAGGAACTGATCTCACGAATAACCTTTTAAATAGTTTATGTAAATGAAAGGAAAATTTGTGTACGGTTTTTTTAATTTGTTTTGTCTGAAAAAGTTCTATTTTCTCGTGGATCAGTGTTCGTACCAAAATCGAACAGATCGACGTAAATGCAAAATTCCCACAAAACACATTTTTATAGTATTCCATCTGAGATAGGCATATATATATATATATATATATATATATATATATATATATATATATATATATATATATATATATACATACATAATAAAATTTGTTTCAAAATTGAAGAAAACTTTAAAGGACCAAACATTTCTGTGTTGAAGTATGGCAGAAATGTTAAAATATTAATTTTCTTTATATTTTACGGTTGAATGTAATCTCTGATTGTGTTAGCATGACGTGCGCGTATTTCTCTTTCTTAGATTGAGCATGCTAAGAAAATCAAAGTTAGTGGTTATCTTTCAACAGTTGAACTGTGTTGGTACTGTATCCGCTTGCGATGGATATAATTACAAAAAGATCAAACATTTCTCCATACATTTCTGAATTCTGTTATTTAAAGATTGCTTAGAGCAGGTAAAACAAAATACGAACTGTTTTTGTTCTTTCGTTGCTACAAAAATGATAATTAGATCAAATAGAACGGGAAATAATTACTTTCAGTAATTACCGGATCTCCGAGACAATAATGTGGACGAAAGAAACAATTACACAGTAATGATTTTTTGTATATATTGCAAGGCATTCCCTTGTATTTTTAAAAAATTTATAATCGTACAAAATATTTCCTTGTTAAATTATTTGTACTATATCAAGAATTTTCTTTGTAACAATACCGCACGAAAAATTAGTATTCTACAAAAAAAATTAGGTTTGTCGGAAATTGTATAGTTACACACAATACTTCTTATCATCTAGAATGCATTTTTCTTGAACAAATTGAATATGCTTTTTCATATTAATTGGTTACTTTAAATATACAGTGTACGTATATAAAGGTGGTTTAGGAGTAAGTTGCGTTGTACTTAAGCGCATGGATGCAGGTTCGAGTTGTGCGTCGTCCAGAAAATATTTTTAACAGTAAAATTTCATATAAAATTATTTGTACAACAGTTAGTTAATAACCGAAGTATAATTGTTAGAATAAATTAATATTTTAATATTGTTTTATACTTATTGCAATAACAAATGCAATTAATTTTACGGTCATATGCATTGTATTTCTTACAAAAACAACCTTCGTAAATCTACAGGGAATTGATCTAAAACTTAGTTTACAAAGAATTTCGTTGTTAAAGTAGAAAACCGCTTTTAGAGTGTATGACGCTACTTCAAAAATTAGTTTCTTCCCCTATGTCTTGAAGAGCTCGTAACGAAAGTGAAGAAAAATTGTAACGCTGCGAATTTTGTGAGGACACCGGGTGAGGCAGATTATAAATGTGAACACAATGCTTGCCGATGTGTAACATCTTGCCACACAACACTCAGGGAAAGTTCTCATTAAAATTTCTTGACAGCAAAAGAATGACCTTTCATACTTCTATCGACTATTGTTGTACTTGAAGAAACAGACGTTGATTAAGCATATGAAGTATAAAAAAAATTCATCCTGTTGTAATCTTTGCATAGTGACTTTTCTAAATCACAATGAAACTTTTTTTGTCTTAGTCATAATTAATTGACATTACGAATACAATTATTTACACACAATTATTTGCCTTGAGGCAATGAGTGAAAATATCGTGTACAAATTTTCGCGTGAAGGTGTGCATTTACGAAGTGTGATATATTAAGTATTTGTACTAAGAAAATCGTGTTTTTTTGTGTGTGAATTTCGTTATTTGTGTGTATGAATTTGTTATTAAGAAGGATGAGTTCCAAAAATAGAAAACATATGATTCTAAAATGTCATTATGAAAACTCACAGAATAATGAAATATACTAACTATGAAAAATTAACCAGAATTCATGTCTATAATTTTAGGAGCATCGAGTACAAATTGCTTTATAATAATAAATTTATACTTCGAACAGCTTCAGACAAACTCCAAACTCCTGCTACCTGAGTGTTTTGGCAAGTGGCTATACCTAGTATATTTACGATCCCAGAAATACTTACGAATTTTTGCGTTGCAATATTAGGAAGTTATAAATACGCAGCATATTTATTTACACCGTAGTGATGTGCATTTGGGCCTCGTTTACTTGAAATATTTGGTGGTATTTCTACTATATTAGTGTAATTTTAGTTGAGTAGTACACAGCCATATCTGCCCCTGATGCTACAGGTGAAGGGAACGAGGTGCTGAAGAGATATCACTCTTACTGCTAGTTACAGGAGCAGCAGAATGGGCTATAATTTTTTGTTAAAAGTGTTTCGTTTACTTATACTACACATATAACCTATATGAAAACACCTACCGCCGCAGCACTGAATGAAAACCGGTTGTACATCATCAGCCTTTGCCACGTTTTATTACTATGGTGGATATCTGATAATTGAAGTAAAGTAGCTTGGAGCATGGCTGTACTCTATCCATTCTAAGGTTGCAGTTAATTCGTTCAGGTGATTGACAACAACATTTTTGTACAGAATTAATTTCATTTGAAATGTTGATAAATACAAGGTAACTGTGCTACGGCGCAATCACAATGTGAGGAATCAAGATATAATTCAATTGCTTTGATTTATTTCGTTAGCAATTTTCATTTCTGCTGCATTCTTAGAGTGGACAGAGTATAGCACTTGGATGGGTGACCGCGTGCCACTGGTGCATATACTGTCCGCGCGCCAGCTCCAAGTCCCTGGCGGATACGTGTTTTTCGCCCGTAAATATTTAAATAACACAGTGAGGCCCAATAGCATGCGACGCACATGCTAGCCGTAGTAACGACGTAAGTTAGGACGTGTTTGATACTGTGTTACTGTAGCGTACGTGAAGTTTACGAAGAAAAATGCATACACGCCAGGGTCTCGGAGCTTGTGCGCGTACTGTATGGAAACACGCAGAACTGCCTTAAAGGTAAATACAAGTACAAGGCGGAATATACATTTTTTCATTACGTAACAGCTGTTTACATCTTTATGGCTTGCTACTAGATTTGTAACGGTTTTCGTTCGCTGCGGTCGATAATACAAAAAATTAAAAAAAAACAAAAAAAAAACTATAAACGGTCAGAAAAAAATAGCTATAATCATTGAATGAATAAAATTGCTGCCTATTTCTAAAATTGTATTTTTGTCTTTGCACGTTCCAACTTCTCTATTAAGGTTTAAAATGTTTTTGGCTACTGTAGCTCAGTGCTTTAAGAGAAACTCTCGCCAAATTTTCTGTTATGTGTTTTAAGTTTTATGACGTTGTATATAGATACATATACAGTAAATGGGCTGGTGTACTGGTTGACGACGTCACAGTGGCAGCCATGTTGGGACGAACTGTTTTCGTGAGTGTTTCAAACGGAATACTTTCTAATGGCTGTAATTACCTCAAATCACCTCGAAATTTTAAAATGTCACTTCTCATGCACTAGTTTTTCCATGCATATGTTCTCAGTGAAATTTGTGAGAGGGGCCCATTACCCGGAGGTATTGTTGACTCGGCTGGACTAGCCTGACGCTTTAGTGGATCCACTTTACTAATCGGTTTTGTGCCATCTAGCTTGTCTTATGAGTACGGCAATGAAGATCAACCCAGTAGTTTTGTAACAGAATCGTCCGTTTGGGTATGGATTCCTGGTTGAACACATAATTATTTGTCCACGCTTTTCAGTAACGGCAATTATTTTTCTGTATATTTTTTTTATTTGAGAAGCATATATTTAACTTGTCAGTCCTACAGCCTCAACAGGAGATGGAAAATCTTCAACTCCTAAAGATTTTTCTGTAGTTTTGTTTATTAAAATATTTTTTACATAAAAAATAACAACTTTTTCGAATTATATTAGTATTTTTGTACTATTCATAGATTGAAAATTGTTTGGAAATGTTGAATAGTTCCGAAGTAAATAGGTTTACAGTAACAACAGAAGCCTTGACAAAGCGTAGTTTCACAAAATAATTATTAAAATATTTTGTTTGGGCAACATTTAACAGTAAGTTGTTATTCAACTTTTCGTCAAGCTTACTACTAATCCATGAAGTTTCTCTCATCTCCCAGGCTATCATTACTTAATATATAAAACAGTTTCCACCTGATCTCGGTCCATTGCTGTGACGTAACATTATTGCAAAGGAGTTCCGCGCTTATGTTAGAAAGGTGTCCCGCAACCTGCTCTAAGTATGCGGAAAGAAGAAAGTAACATTTTAAAATGTTATCGAACGAAATTTGTGAAACTAAAAGCAGCACAAACCTAATACGTTGCGAGTATTAGCAATGAATTGTTTGTCTTGATATAATATAGTAACGAACGTAATTTCATTTTACTGTGACACATTATAAGAATCATTTTTAATTAGACCATCTATTTAAGTAGAAACATTATTCATTTTGTCCTGAATCTCTAAAAGTGTTTTACTTCAGAGCGATTATTATTATTTTATAATTTCACATCATAAGTATCACACATTAGTAGACGTATTTCTTAAACCACATAAACTAAAAAAAAAAACAATGTTACTGAGGATACGTCGCCAAACTTACTATACAAAAATCCACAATGCAAAAATTTAACATTTAACTTACCGCATAATAAATGTTCTGTGGAAATGAGGCCTATTCCAGATTTATGACCATTTAATACAGGAGTTTCGTAACTGATTGTGGCTATAATAAGTTATTGAAATATATGTTAAATAAATACATGTTCTTTTGTCGTTACTTAAATCAGTTGTATTTGTCGAAGAGCATTCGTGATTGTTAAGTGCCCTTAGTGAAGTTAATTTTATTCCACTATAGTTGTGTTTATATCTTAACATACGTATGTATCTCTTATATTTCCAGCAGTAAATAATCGGTGAAACTCAATCAACTTAAACGTGGTATAGGTTACTGCTACAAGCAGACCAATTCTTCTTCTCAACGAAACGTTTGACTGTCATTGATAAATAGCCAGTTTTCGTCTCCCTTCTTTGAATTACGATCAGAAAAAAACCGCAAACCTTTTTTATCTTTCATCACATGTGGTGAGTACGGTTAGAGTAACAAATTATCTCAATTTTTTTTACGCATACATCACCTGTCATTTTTTTTTGTACTTTCTCTCCACGAACGAGCCACCTGACAGTCGCGGATTATAGTTTTAG
Organism: Medauroidea extradentata; assembly: GCA_003012365.1. Taxonomy (NCBI): domain Eukaryota; kingdom Metazoa; phylum Arthropoda; class Insecta; order Phasmatodea; family Phasmatidae; genus Medauroidea; species Medauroidea extradentata. The sequence continues at coordinate 74,224 of PNEQ01020743.1, read as the reverse complement.
GCAGAGTGGATGAGTGTCGTGCCATACGTAATTGTTATGGGTCTCACGCACGTCGACTAAATTCCAGATATGATATCGCAATTTTGTTCATTTCTGAGGTCTAATTCATTTAAGTAACTTGCCAGTTTGCGTACGAATTGAAATAATTATGGAAATCAGACAACGGCAGGTTTTATCACACCCCACGAAACCATTATTTTCATTCCAAACATTTATCACTAGTAAATTAACAGCGGCAATATAATTTTTTTTACACAGAGCCTTTGACAGAAGCTTTACATTCAAAGATTTTTGCTAGTAACGTATCGACAACAAGGTCATTGGAAAGAGAACCAGTGACTTATAGAACCAGGAGCAGGAAATAAAGATGGTTCGCCCTATAAGAAACCATTCCAGCATACACATGGATATATTCTTGAAAATCACAAGAAACAGAAATAGAGATGACCGGATCGTAAATCAAAGTCGCATTCTACAGGGTACGAATCCAGTGGCTACCGCTGTCCCCCACGTTCAATTTCTCGGATATAATATGAATATGTCGTTGAAACGTTTATAACGTAAGATACAGTAAAACATGTAGCTGTGTGAAAATATGTAGAATCACTTTACTGTCGTTAAGAGGCTGTGTCACATCCTTTGTAAAAATTTTCCATTTTCATTTAATGAATTAAAGATGTGCATAATTATCGGCAATGTCTTTTAGTATAAACATTGCATTTTATGACTATGTGCGTATTTATTGACTAAATTAGTACTAGGAGTTATTTTGCCTTTATAACATGTTCAGAGGTAATAATATTAAATTTTGAATTAGATTAAAACTTTCATAATTATACTTCAATACTTCGAATACAGTGTGAATGATGAAATGTAATGTAATTAGCTAAGTTTCCATTGAAATATTTTCAAGTATATCTGGCCAAATTTGGAGTAAGGACGAAATGTAGAAAAATTCAGCATGATTAGTGACATTGGCTCTGTCGTCATACACGCAGTGAATACTATCAACCCAGTAAAGGGATTGAAAGTGGGTCTATAGCTAAAAAAACTGTTTATAACTCATTGAGCGGGTGGTGATCACTCATCTTCATTTTATTGTCAAGATCATCTGAACAGGTACTGGCTGTGCTTTTAGTGAGAAGGTAGACTGAAATATATTTTACTTAAGAATAAGAACTTCTGGAATCCACATTTTAAAAAATTCTTTCAATTAAAGACCAGTGGAGTTTAAACGTAAATGTATGTGATGTTGGCAGCTAATCGTAAGAAATGTGCTGTACGGATATTTCTTTTGACCAGTATAAAGGCAAAATCAAATATTATATGTAATATTATGTTTTCTTAAAATATTATAGGGCGAGTGAAATTATCATGTCTGTATCAAAACTAAATTTTTTCTACGAACGAAATTTAGTACGTTAAGTTTCATTTGTGAAACTAAAATATTTAACATAATTAGGCCAACTACTACAAATTTACTGAGTAGTTTTAATAACTTAGCATCTTAGAACACAGACCGTAGATTTTCAAAACAATATGAAATTATTTATTTTCGGTTTTACACAATTTAACGTCAGAACTGGCGAGGTTGTAAAATATGTCACTAAGTCTTACTATATGTCACTTTCACGTGATCGTCGCCCGACAGGAAAGTAAATTTGACGAATAGCGGAGCACGTAGGTAAGACAGGAGAAACCATCAACTTTTATAAGCTTCCATCTTGCCGCTAAACACGAAGCTTTCGCCTGGTTACTGTAGCAGGTTGCTTTACTTAATAGACATGAGTTAATCTGTTGAATCGTCAAGCCCCGCTTCCGGCACCTCTTTCCGTTTCGGAGGTTATGTTCGCGGACTTCGCCAATTATCATAATCGCCCCGTCCACTCTAAGAGACTGGCGCTAATGGTCTAGAGCAGTGAGAGATAAGAGCAGGGTGGAGAACTGCTGTGAGACCGGTTTTCTCAATTTGGTATGCCACGCCGAACATCGCGTCTTTAATAATGGATTTTTAAAAGACGAATTCTAAGCCTGTTTCGAAGAGATAGTGTATTTTTATGTCTAGATGCGGACGACAGAAATGAATCTATTAGGATATATCTGTCAACTAATATTGATCGCAAATATCACAAGTTTTTCTTAAATGTAGCAACGTAAAATTAAAAGTATATAATTAGTTATTAGGCTTTCAATTTTTACTGTATGAATATTAAATCTAAACAATTGTTTATATCTGCCCTTTAATTGTTTCCCTGTAGCCTTGTTAATTTTGAAACATTACATATAATAATCAAAAACTTATAAAAAACCAAATGGCTAACCACACAGCACATTTACAAGAAAACGATTTGTATTTCTATTGAAAGTAAGAATTACTCACAGCCGCACAGAAATAATTTTATTTCTACATTTTTAACTATCATACGTTAACAATGCAATAAACTTTTAAAACATTGTCATCATTACTTCAAGCGTTTAATAAAACTTTACATGAGCTATTTTGTCTTTGAAATTCAATCTTTAACTCATATTCTTTCTTACACACAGATAATACAGCTTGGTGGCAAATTTGAGCAAAATAGATCCAACCACTTGAGAACAATCACGTTGTTCTTCAACTAGGATACATCTTGGTGTATTACTAGATGAAGCAGAAGAGTGGTATTCCTGTTCGCTGCTAGCATAGACCTTCTCTCGCAACGCAGACTCTTCCTGTATTGTCAAAGTACAAGGATGGAGTTTAAATGGTGACACTGACATTTCATCGAGTTCCTGTATGGAGTTTAAAGCTTCGCCTTACAAGGTGTTTATGTTCGGCAATGACCTGAGTAGCGCTATTGAATCATGGCGACTGCTTGCAGGACGTATGATTTTAACTACCTTGTGTGTTCAGCATGACAGTTAATTACCTTATTTATAAACTAATAATCGTGAAGCCGAAATGTTTCATTCTAAGTATACAAGTAAATGGACAGGCAAAGTGTGTTTAAATTTTTCGTAAGCAATGACATTTTTTATTTGTATAAAGAAATCTTTAGAAAATTGTGTATAATAGATAAATATAGTTAAATTTTAATATATTTCGAAGATACCGAAATTATGACTCTCAAGTTAGGAATTCGGCTTCCAGGATTTCAACTCTTCCCAAAAAATAAGAAACAAAAGTTTCTAGTGAAGAAGCTAGCAACTGTGAATTGATTGGAAATTTTCTAAGTAATTTATTAATCGTGGTATTTACAATTATCACAGTTCATCTCCGTAAAGCATTCGATTTTGCATATTAATTTTTTTATTTGCAGATTTTCAAAGAGTGACGACTAGTTTAAGAGGTATTTACCTCATGAAGTGGCAAGACATAAATCTATATTGCTTGACATGCAGCAAAAGTAACAAAGAATTTTTCAGTTTTGAAACGATTATAGCGATAGCTGTATTAGAATCTCTTAATAAGGTCGCATTTTGTCTTGAAAGATAATAAACCTTCATTATTATGTATGCAATACTTTTTTTGTAAATTTAACTGGCAATTTTACTGCAAACGGACCATTAAAGAAGCACATGCCAAGAAGGTTAAGAATGTATTAAAAACTGTTTTAGTTACAAACTATCCGTCAGTTGTAGCATACTAGATTTGACAGTTTTTTTAATGGGCAGTTGAACACAAATATAGGCTGTATTTCTAAGTCACATACGTGAAAATGTGTTTATAACCGTATATTATCAATAAAAACAAATTATCTTAAGACTCTATTGTTATTGCCGAAATATTTTTATCTCCACAATGCCAGCGAACATCATATATATGTATGAGTTTTAGTATGGACACCATATTTGTGACCTAATAACTTATCACCAGATTCAAAGCTGGATTAAACACAACACGGTAATAGGTTACTAGGTTTGAACCTCAGGTGAGCCATAGCTAATTATGTATATTTAAAGTGTGCGTTTTGGTTTATTTTTGCACTAGGCCATCAAAAATGGTAGTTATGTGTATCGTGGAAAAGTTTAAAACTATGAAAACTCTTAATCAATGAAAGTGTCAGGTAGAAATGACGTTTGTTCTGTACCTTAAGCGACGAGGGTTTTTAAGATTCAGTTGCAGTCCGTATTACACACGAAAACAAAATTTAGTCAGTTTTGTTGGTAGTTTGAGCAGTGTTGGCAACACGCACAGAAGACACACACACACACACCTTTCCGAAATACATGTGTGTACACGAAACCTCGTACTCACTCTCTAAAATAGTACCTTTTGTCCCGTAAATATCAGCAAATATCAACAAATGAAATAACAAGCAAACATTTTGGCAAATATATAATGAACCAAAACCAGGCAGTTTATACAAATTTGAAAGAATACACGCAGGCCCTCGTAACTAGAATAGGGTAATCAAATCCATAACCGAAGTTTACCGAAGATTTCCTCTTCCTCCGGGCAATATATAAACGTAAATTAATGTTTCAATGAAATAATAAAGTAATAATGTTGTATATTGACAGTAACAAATTTCTTTAAAAATCGTATTAATGAGTATGATGACAAATTAAATGTAATAATGACAGCTATGTTACGAGCATGGGAGTTCTGAAACATCTCTCCCTATCATTCATGACGAGTGTTCTGAAGTTCGAATTAGGTAGAGGTGAATTTTAGCCTTGTACTGTATTAGCCTACTTCGGGCATATTTAGCTAAAATAATGTTCACGTTGTTTAACATGGAGTTAAGGCTATCTTATTTTATGATCCCTGAATTTACAATGATGATGTCACCTGAAGCCAGCAGATAACCATTCACTACATTTAATTAATTTCGAATATATGCTGCTGACATAACACTGCGGGAAAACCTTTATTTCATCTTCGAAAACAATTTAATTACTACAATAGAAAATAAATGACGAAAACAAAAGCAACAGTACGCCAAACAACGATTTATGTTGATTGTAAAACAATAACACTTGGTTAAAATATGTTACCAAAAATAATTATTCCGATAAGCAATTTATCACCCTTTAGATGTTGTTACTAAATGAAAATATTCAGCTGTTCAACATCAGTCTCTGGCGCATTAAATATTTTATTCCAATGCCAGGACATCCCAGACAAATGGGCTACATTGTAATAGCAATCACATTGATGCTGCTTTGTTAGAAATCCCCAGAGCTTACATTTTTATCTGATATAGTATATTCGCCCTCGTCGCACGTCTATAAAACTGTCGCTAAAGTTGACAAAATAAAGATTAAAACCTCGGGTTCGAGGCTGAGATGAGTAAGGACGGAGTGTATTAATTTTATGATTGCTCAAAAAGTGAAGTCGAAAATGTGTTTCGAACATGTTGGCTAAGTAAATATGTAGTTTGAATAATCGTACCTTGTAATTTGAATTTTGTTATACGATATTTATAATAAGATAAAGATAAGGGTAAATATCTGTCACTCTTTAGACTGTTCGGAGAGTTAAGTTAGTAGCAAAATTTTATTTACATTTTGGGTGAACAAATTTAGTTTTTACGTCTATTCACATGTCTGACTGATTAAAAAGTCTTTTTCGACTTACTTTATTACAAGCTACCACCCGACAAAGTTAACACACGTCCTGATTCATCCTGTGTAGTAACGGTTTATCCCAAGTCCGAACCATCAGGCTCCAAGAGGTTCGTTGTAACTAGAGCGCCCGCAGGCCATATCGAGGAGTCGCCGTGCATACAGGAAGGAAACGTAGTCGTCTGACCGTCAGCGGCGGAAGCACTGCCTTGCGGTTGTAAAACTAACTGACCAGCAGCACTCTTGTGGACCTCACGCACTTTCACCGCCGGGCCCAAGGGCGCCTCGTCGGTGAAGGGGGGAGGACATCTGCAAAGCGCGGACAAAAATGCTCATGTTCTAGTTACACCTCCTCCCCTCCCGTGTCTCGCGTGCCGTAATGAGACGGTGGGTGTCGGGACAGTTGGGTAACCGCAACTGTCGTGCGAGTGGGAACGCCAGGAAGGAAGCGTCTCTCAGCTACCCGTGGCGGAGAACGGTGGAGGGGTTGCCTACCGTCCAGGCGAAGTAATAAGGGGGGGGGGGGGAGACAGGAGAGGGCGAAAGTGCCCCCGTGTCGTTGCTAGTTAGGCGTATATAAGGAGAGTGGCGCATCTCATTCGTCACCAAGTGTGGTTGGGCGCAACATAGGTGTGCCACGAACAGCAGCATGAAGTGGGCCGTAAGTACACTCGCATAGCAGCCGACACGTAGCATTTACAAAACTCAAAATCGAAAAAAGTTCCACGTTTATAACCGGAAAGTTTCTCGTAGGAGTTAGGGCTGAAATTTTATAAAAAGTTACGTTTAGCGTGGAGTAAATCCGCGAGCAATTATAATTTTCAAAATAACTGTAAACCAATGCAAAAATTAGTAAAAAAAAAAAATACATAACAACCAGAACACTATAACGAACCAAAGCGTAGGCCTGCAATGATAATACTTTTCACAATGTTATTCGAAAAAAAATAGGCGGAATCTAAGACGTCAGTGCAAGTTAAAGCTCGCGCAAAAGATATACCGCTTTATAATTTGTACGAAGCATAAGCATTCAGAAGAAACCCTTTAGTTAATTGCGCAGGCATTTGCCATAAACACAAGGGTTGATGTTTATACTAATACCATGAATCAAAGTATATCGATTCAGGCATGCATAGCATTTAACCTCGTTAATAATAGGCTGCACACTCCTATTAAGAAGGTAAGATACATAAATTTAAGTGAGAAATTTTGAAGTTATTTGGAAGTCAATATAGAACACAAAAAATATTGCAAGCCTAAATTACAATTAATATCGTTATACACAGTAATACCGTTGCAGTGTTTTCCATTCCTTTTGCATAATCTCTTGCACCAGGACTAAAGTGCAATATGTGAAGTCAAAACAGCCACCGAGATTTTTCTGTATCATCTACACAATGTCTGTGTGTGCTTAGCGTTAAATTACATTCCAAACGCCTTAAAAATCATCGCTTGACGCCCAACCGGTTATGTCGTTACACAAAACCGCTTACTTTTTCCAATAGACTGTTAACTTGTTAAAAGAATAAAAATTAACTATATTTCTAAGGTTTTCAAGAAACGAACTCCCATTGTAAACATGTTTTTAGGTCCCCTGAGAATGGCTAAAAACTTTTTTTTAAAGACTGACCTACCTGTAAAAATACTAACGTTAAAGTGTTTCTAAAACGCGTAGTACTAAATTGATGCGTACATTTTTGATACTTGTAATTTTATTATGGGTCGCTGAGCGGTAACTCTGTAACAATATTTTCTGAATAACAAAGTTAAACATTTTATTTATTTAATAATGTTTATATTTGCACGAGATATTGTTTGTTTTGTAAACAAACATTATCACCAGTTTTCACAGTAATACAATTTTTTAAATTTCATTTTTATAGTGCATTTCAAATTCCAAATTTGCATTAAATGGTTTTATACAAAGAAGAAAAACTAAATGCTGTACAGAAACGAAATAATTCACATATAAGAACAGTGTCATAGGCTACGTCAAGACATTAATAAAAATCCTCATTGAAATTTTGGTATTAAACATTCTGAATTTAAAACAAAAAATTGCCAAATTTCTACAATATTTTTAAATACCAAAATTTCAATGTGATGTTATACGCATCTTAACGTAATTATTTAGTATCTGTAATTTGGTTGGATTTCTTCCTTGTATAAAAGCGTTTTATACCGATATGGGCATTCACATGCAACTATACAAAAACTATGAAAGCTAAGAAATGTTATTACTGTGAAAACTGGTACAATGTATGTCTACAAACCAAACCATACAAAGTGCAAATGTTAAAAATTTTGAAATAATTAAAATTTTCGTGACATTCACCGTTAAATAAAACAAATACTTCTATGTGTCTGCTGTACGAATCAATTATGTATTGTTTTAGATATACAGTCTGAAAACGCAGTTTTTTTTGCCATCTAGGGTGGCTCCAATAAAACTTATTTATGACAGGCAAGAAGTTTATTTAAAAAAACCTAGTAGCACAGATAAAATAACATAGTATTGTAAACTAGTGAAGCTATTTTGCTTTAAAAAAAGAATAAATGTGACACGCTATACAACACAGTATACGTGTTAACTGAGTTTTAAAAAAAAACACGTTTTATGTTATTTTTTGGCAATATTGACGACCAAAAATTTTTCATTGGGTTAAGTAATAATTGTAATTAAATATTTTCTTCGTGTTTATCGCACTAGTAAAAATGTTTAAGGAAAGAGAGCTTCTTAAGTGCATTGGTGCATGGAAAACAATATCACTGTTCAACTGCACATGGTGTATTCCTTTCGTACCCCTTTTTTTTTTTTAATTATATACGAATTACTGTTTTATTCTAGACAACTAATGATTGGTCAAATCAGTAATATAAGAACTTTTAGTCATAAAGTAAAGAGTTTATTTTAATTCTCTTCCTCGCTTGTTACGGTATCACATAAAACACATGTTTACAAGCCGGCGTTCTGAAAGTATGCGTGAAATTCTGAAGTCCTCACTAACTCATCATAAATGCTGTTCCAACTAACAGTTTTGATGTAACCACGGTAGCAACTCTAAGAGGCACCGTATGCTGTTTTGCAATTTCCTGTTTTCCGTGCACCAAAAATATGTATTTTCAAGAACAAATTTTAGAAGTTAGCCTTTGAACAAAATGAGATGTATGGACTATTTTTGTTGTTTACATGCTTACAAGCGTTGCAAATGTACAGGGCCAAAAAAGTAGAATTTTCGAATGTGTGTCGTGAACAACACAATGATAATTACTGGTGGTGTTCACAGGCATTCGTCTTCCTCGTGGCGCTGGCCACCGCCCATGCGGAGGAGGAGAAGAAGAAAGAGAACAAGCAGGAGAAGAGAGGTCTTCTAGGCCTAGGCTACGGCGGCGGCTTGGGTGGATATGGAGGCGGCTTGGGTGGCTACGGAGGCGGCTTGGGTGGCTACGGAGGCGGCTTCGGTGGCCATGAGCTGCTGAGCTCCGGACACGGAGGCGGCCTGTCCTTCGGCAGCGGCCTCAGCTACGGCGGCGGCTACGGCGGCGGCTATGGGGGCGGCTATGGTGGCGGCTACGGTCTAGGAGGCGGTTACGGCCTTGGCGGCGGCGGTGGCTACCCCCTGGGTCCTGGCCACGTCAAGTCGGTGACGATCCACAAGGAGGTGCCCGTCGGCGTGCCTCACCCTGTACCCTACCCTGTTGAGAAGCCCGTGCCCTACCCCGTCAAGGTACCCGTGCACGTCCCAGTAGACAGGCCATACCCCGTCCACGTACCCAAACCTATCCCCGTGCCCGTTGAGAAACCAGTCCCTTACCCCGTGGAGAAGCCCGTCCCTTATCCCGTCAAGGTACCCGTGAAGGTGCACGTACCACAGCCGTACCCCGTCCACATTCCTAAGCCAATTGCTGTGCCCATACCGAAGCCTGTCGCAGTGCCCGTGCCTCATCCTGTCGTCGTCGAGAAGACTGTCCCCATTGTCGTGAAGGGCCATGGTAGCTTCGGTGGAGGCTTCGGCGGAGGCTTGGGAGGCTACGGTGGTGGCTTGGGCGGCTACGGTGGCGGCTTGGGCAGCTACGGGGGCGGCTTGGGCAGCTACGGGGGCGGCTACGGAGGCAGCTACGGAGGCGGCTACGGAGGTGGCTATGGTGGTGGATTCGGTGGCCTGGGCCACGGGGGCAGCTTTAGTTTCGGCGGACACCACTAGTCGCTGATCATCGCCTTGCGTGCCCAACGGATTTGCTCAAGCAATTTTTTTTTATACTTCGCATCATCTCCCTCGCCTCGAATAACGGCGGAACAGTTTACGCGTTCCTGGGAGCATCGCTGAAGGGAAAGACGAAACCAGTTCGAACGAATAGCCTGCTGGAAATTTTCCATGGTCCAAGGAATAATATGGGCCTAGATTTCCTGCTTGATTCAGGAACGGATAGTTCCAAAAAGTAGGAGTTTTCGTGACTGGTAAACTCGGAGTTTCTCTGACGGGTGTCATTTTTCAATCAATTTCATTTCGCCCAACGAATTCATATCCCGTAACATAAATGCATTCATTTTAAAGAATACATAGTTATATCTATACCTGTTAATTCATCTGAAAATCATTCAATTTGTTTATAAAATTTCATTTAGTTTCCACTTCACAATCACGTTTCATTTAGTAATGTATTTTATCGTTGAAATGGTATGTTGTTTCCTTTGTGTAGATATTTTGTATGTGGAATAAAGTATTTTTGTACAATAGCATTTGATTACAATTTTTCTGTATGACCAAGTCACATCGCCTACGTTCACTGTGGACTGATTTGAAAAGTAATTTTGTTTACAGATGGTGCTTAAAATTCACTAGTAATTATAAGAAAATAAATCATTCTTACTGTTACACCTTATGTAATATACTGTTATTTTACAGTGTGTTTTTTTAAACGGTACTTCTCTTGTATTAATTCTTTATAAAATTGTTTTAGCTTATTTTGTTTTATTTTTATCACCTAATTAGACGCCGTAAGTGTTAAGAAAAACAGTTTATACTGCTAAGAATGTATCGGCATCATAATGGTAAATATAATACGAAGTGCATTAAACGTCAATAATCAACATACCAAAAATTTAAGTGCCAATCCTAGATCAGTTTTAATTAAAACTGCGGTAGATAAATTAGGATTTACTTCCCATAGTAGCTCAAGGCAGAAGAGTGAAAACGTGTCACCAGCAGTTTCTTTCATTGTCTCTCGCGCAGGAAAAAAACGAAAGTCCTTTCAAGTGCGACAGAGCAACACTCTTCCTGCTTCCAGCGCGAGTTGTTTGAACAACATAACAAAAAAACAGCCACGCATGAGGAAGATACAGGATTTCTCTTAACACAGCTATGCATCACAGAAGCGTTGCATAACCTATGTGCGCTCAACTTGTAACTTCATATAAAGTATTGCCAGCATCACACTCGATATTACCCAACCCTACTGTTTGAACATAACTTGAATTTAAGCTTGAAATAAATTCAGCTAGTTTTCTGTCAGCTGTTAGTTTCGTGCGGCAAAAATATCAGGTTTCCTCGCAAAGTTGCACAAGCGGTCCGGTATTAGTTTACAGTGTAGTTGATAAAATTCTCTCTTTCTGCTGTTAACTTCTTAAAGCAGTTTACTGTTTTCTTGACCGACTGGACTGCACTGTTTTTAATAATTTGCTGTGTGTGATTAACCGCGAAATTATTAAGACTAAAAACTAGAATCATTAAGACCAAACAGATTTTATTTCTTACATAAAGAAGATTACTAAACAGAAAATGATACTGATTACTAAACAGAAATTACTTTGCACTTTGTGCGTGTTGATCAAACATGTTTTATTGTTAAATACAGACCTGACGAATATTTCAATTTTTTAAGTTATTAAAATAAATAATCCATGTAATTTAATAGTGTAAAACACGCTCAGCAAATTACATCAAAACAATTTATATATATACATGTTAACAAAAAAGTTTGAAAAATTTAGGTGCTTATTAAACTTTTAAATTGCACAGCTGGCAATGAAACACTTTCATTAGCAAACTGTGTAACTGGTTTTTGGTTCAGCTCCTAAGTATTTCATTTATTTTTTTTTATTTATTGTTTTTCATCATTGGTAAATTTAACTTTGGAAATTTTCTTTCCGTTAACGTTCCTAAGATTTTGTTTATGCTTTTGTTTGTTACAATTACTCAAGAAATAATTAAATATAGAAGGTTCTAAAATATAAGACTTCATAATTAATGCAGTGGAGATAATTTCTAAGTGCTGAAAATCCAAGTCTTCAGTAATTATAAGGAAAATGATATAAGTATGAAACTACAGGATAATACAAGAGTGGGATAAACAATAGACACTTTAACACAACCCACTAGCCAACAATCATTTCCGCATGTATTATACCTACAAATAAATGCAAATAAAATACTATACTATAATAAGGATATATAACACACTTATGAGTTTATGAACCAGTGACATTAATCGACGTATAAACAGGAGTTGAGTAAGAAGCCGTTGTAGAAGTGTTATGTTAAAAAACAAAACAGAATTGGAGCACAACCAAGATTACTAAATGGTAAATTCTGCGAATCAGTATTAAGTCGAAAATTTGGTTTTTAATATTGAGGTGATCTACAAGTTATCTCGATATTGATAGCTATACTACATTAAAGTTATAAAATATTTTAACTGAATGACATACTATTTTGCGGGCTTGTGATTGTAGCATCTGAAGTTGTTCCAGAATTGTACAGTCACATGCTTCGAGACCAGTATTGAAAGTACATCGAGGGTCGAACTTCATATCTGGAATGTCAGTGGCAGGGCATGACATCTAGTCAAGAGAGGCTGTAAGATACACATAGTTTATAAACGGGGAGTAAATCGGCCAAGGCCTACAGTGATGAGTGAATCCGTCATTCAATTTAAACAACATTTAGTGAACTCTTGATAAAAGTTGATAAAGAACAGATATGAAAATGCGTAAAAATTGTAAGCATCTAAAATTGCTAACTTCGCTCATTTTGCAAATTGTGTAGTAGTTTCTAGAGACCACATGCAGGAGCCTATGTAGTCGTTGTAGTGAATGGTGACTGATTTTAACTAGTAAATTTAATTATTTGGATCAGGAATACAAGATGTAAAACAAGAAACTGTCACTACTTTTTCAAGAATTTTGCTTTACCTATGTCTCCAGTGCTATAAACTATTAAAAAATATAACACTTAGCACAAACGGATATTGTTGTTTTGTGTTTCGCGTTATTTGGCCTTTCCTCAAATTAGGCTTCGCACAAATTAAATCTGTGTATAAGTATACCTAAAAGATTCTCTTAGATTACAAGGAACCTAGAAAAAAAAAAGTAATGGTGGAACAAAACGTTTTCTAGAAGCGTATTTTAAAATGCTAAATTTTTTCTTTCCCGTCATAAATATCCAATTTTCATGAAGGTGTATTCTTTGGTTGGAGGAAATGGCGATTCTTGGTTTCTGATTAATGTATGATTCGTTTTGGGGTAGTTAGCATTCTTTGAAGCTGAACCACGGTATGGATTATTGATAAGAAAGCATGTTTGTGGTGAATGGTGAACTTCACAATTTTCGGGCTCTTTATTAATTTTTATTTCTGCTACGTGTGGTTACGTTATATGTACATATATGTTTATAAATGTATACATACTTACACTGTAAAAAAACTTCCGATGGCCGCGTCGATAAAATACCCTCCGGCGAAATGTGTCGGCAAATCTGCGACCAACTAGTATGTGGGATAGGTAGGGGGAATGGGACATGTGTGGCACTCCTCGTACACTCAAAATTTCGTGCTGTGGAGTCGAATGTGGTACATATGATGTTTGAACACTGTTTTCCAACAGCGCTGGGTGTTCGTGTTTGTGAAGGTAGAGGCCGTGCTCTGTGTTGTTATGGAATTGTATTCGTGGCCCGAACTCGCCGAGAAGGAAGCATCTTGTGTATGGTGAGGATGGGGCTAATACACGAGCAGCACAACGCTTGCACAGAGAGCGATATCCGAACAGAAGGCAGCCTCATTACACATCGTTTACTACACTGCACCGCTGGTTGCGGGAGACTGGCCACGTGGATGTGACGAGACCAAATGCTGGGCGTCAGCGCCATGTACGAATTGTTATGATTATCAAGAACCTCGCCTGGAGGACGGGCTAGCGACGACGGCAATGCAATTAGGTCAGGGACTGCGCAAGACAAGGGCCTCAGCGATTCTCCCCACCGACACTGAAGTGTGTCAATATAACGAAATGTATCGGGGGAATCGGGGTCTGTCTCCTTCAAGCCTTCCAGCTGTCACTAGCTCGCAAGGATGGTCCTGGGTCGAGACCCACGACATGCCGCAGTCCGTCGATAGCCGACACAGTCATCATCAGCCTCCGGCATCATGTTAACGGCGAGGTCTAAGGTTTCCAAAGGGTCACCCATCATAGAGTATACCAATATTAATATTTAAACATCCGCTCCCCTCCAACCTAAATTATGTAGTACAACCGTGTAATATTTTTTTTACTAACTTTATGTAGAGTAAAGCCACATAATTATATTACATACATCACTTAACCGTAACCCTCACCCTTAACTTAACCCTAAATAGTTTCAGAATTAAAGGGCCTACCTCTGGCTACAACCACCCAACAACTATAAAGAATATGTAAAATATACTAAAATATACAGTTTTACAACAGAATGGTACGTACCGAAGAACAAGTGCTGCAAATTATTGAAAACAATCCAACTATCAGTACGCGTACTATCGCCAACAGGCTTTACATCAGTCAGCATACTTTTGTGCAGGGATTGAACAAACAGATGCTGCATCCATTTCATTTGCAGAGGGTGCACAGCATTGGACCGGCCGACTTTTCGAGGTGACGCCGTTTTGCAGAATGGTTCCTGCACCTAGTACAGGTGGTACCTGGTTTTACAACGAACATTCTCTTTACGGACGAGGCGTTCTTCCAACGGGGTGGCATATTAAATACGCGTAATAGCCATGTCTGATCAGATGTTAAACCGTATGCCACATTTACACGCAGTCACCAGCAGCGATTCGGCGTCAGTATGTGGGCTGGTATGATTGATGTACTTGTTTATGTAGCGTTTAAAGAGACATCGCAAAGAAAAATTGTTAATATCATGTATAGTAAATGTTCCCCTACGATGCTCTAGGCAGGCGCACTCACAATTTGTTCCCCTTTTCGTTATGCTCTAATTTTTGTGTTTTTTTTGTGTGGAGATGTGGAGATCTAAATTATAAGGAAGTAGCTAATTGCCTTAAACCAATACAAAATTTAACATAAATGAAGAAGAATTGTTATTATTATTTTATAAAAATTGTCTGTACCATCATAAATTTCTGCAATTATATTTATGTAAACAATTGATTTGTAACATCAGCATAAATTTGTTTTATAAACAGACAGAAAACTGCTTTGGGCTGTGCTGAAGCTACGTAGAAGAAACCAGGGTTGTTGGGTTAGAGTGACTAGTTATGATCACGAAATGATTGGTCTGGCTCTGACTAGTTATTCAGATATAAAACGACTGACAGCGACGTAGTGAATGTGTTAAAAGACTCGCATTCCTGCTGGTTGGTTGTTCCCCGGTCATAATTATTTATGTTATCCTAATATTTAGGTTGTTCACATTAAACTACTCACATTTAATGATCGCCTTGTCTAAAATAATAATTTAAAAATATATTTGTAGAGACCTCTGACGTTGACGTCTGAAAACGATACAATCTATACACTTTGGGTGTTATTAAGGTTGCTTTGTTTATTTTAAAAAGTATCAGGCGGCTGTAAAAGTATATAAAACAATAACGTAACTAGGTTTCAAAAGTGGTTACTTTGTACTGAACACACCTATAGTACTGTTACAAGTTTGAGACATAAACTTTGTATGTGGGCAATTCCCATGAGTTCTTTTAGGATAGAGGTCTTATAGTTATAAATAAAAGAGTTAAATTAAGTACTGGATTCAATAGCTCACAAAGCTACGAAATACACACAACAGTAATCAACTATAACTCTCACAACACAATAAGTTATGCACACAATTACTACTGTGTCACAGACACGTTAATTAACTTTGACAATTAAAGCACAAAAAACGACTACCATAAATTAATTGAATAGTACAAATTACAATAAAATTCAGTCATATATCCAATCAACAGTCTTTCAAACAGTGACAGTGTACAACCTTAAAAGTCCGCCGTGGTGATGAATCGTCGTGTGCTGCGCAGCACCCCGAGTGCACCGCTGTCTTCACTCTTGAGGTCTTCGGTTCGACTCCCGTCGCGTACCTCCTTCTTCGCCCCTCAGCCCGCCGCAGCAGTCCTCTTGGTTCGTCCAACACTGCTCCGAAGGTAGCCGCCTACCGCCTCACAGTAGACTCTGACGTCACCAAGATGTCTTCACCAGTCTATCTCCACAACCATAGCACCTTCCTCTAGCACGAACAATAGCGAACTCTTCCCTTATGTGCCGATTCTGCTGTTTTATACTCCTAGAAACAGTCGGGGAATAACCGCATTACAGGAGTCTAAAACTAGACATTTCATCATGTTTCGGAAGTGATTCGAGTCACGTAGGCCGCTTCGCAGGGCAAAAACGCAGTTGGGACAGGTATCTATGATGTATTTTGGTGGGATTCCCACTATGAGACACCCGGACTTTGACTCATGGGCCAGCCCTCAAGGTGTTTCGACACAGGCCCCATCCAGCCCGCCCTCAGAAACACAGCATGCAACACTATACTTGTATGCGAAAGCAACCGATTTAAATATTGCAACCGCCAGACTGTTATAGATTACAATTAACATTCTTTCGTCTACGTCGCTCAGGTAAATGTGTCACAATAATTACAGAGGATGGCTATTTTTATAATAAGGGTCATCATAATTCTATCGTAGGTGCTACAGGGCTATGTATAAATTACGGCATTGAAAGTTGAATGGGTGTTTCGTAGAATATTATCGAAAAATGGTCTAATTTGTATCCGCGGTGGTAACTTTATAAAATACAAAATACTTGTTTTGAGGACACTTGGCAAAGAAAACACAAACTATTCAACGTCTAATTTACACATTTTCTTATACAGATAAAGTTTGATATTTCTTAATCAAATTATACTAAAACTAATATTTTGTTCAATGCAAAGTTTACTTTATTTCCCTCAGGTGTAAACTACTTTAATTTCTCGGTATGACAAAATAATAAAAAGAAAAGCTAACGAAAAAATATGTGCAGTAATGTTTTTACTTAAATGAACTTCGTGCGGTAGGTAAACATTCCGGTGATTGAAGATATTTTGGTCATCACTCAAAATCTAGGGGTAACGTGATGTAAGTATAATGGCGTGTCAGAATGAAGGTGCAGGGAAAACGGGAGATCTCCTACAAAACCCACCGAACACTGGCATCGTCCGGCACGATTCCCTCATACGAAAATCCGTTGACCGACCTCACCGGTAATCGAATCCGTATCGCCTTGGTGGGAGGCGAGTGATCGAGCCATTGCACTGATTGCGGCCCTTAAACATTGTGGTGTAGAAACTAATCAACGGCTTAGTAAATACCTTCGAAATCGTGCTGCTTAATCGGTTACTCCAGTAGCAATTGTTTTCATGTCATCCACTACCGGCACCATCGAAACTATTAGCGAGGAGATTTGCAGTGCAAGATTATTTCGACTACGACATTGAAGAAGATTAATTGAAAGGACTGTTGAATGTAACAACGGCAACGTAAGATGTGATCGTGCTCGTTGATGAAGCAGTAAGCGCTGCGTCATCTGCTAATGTCAATAGAGCAAAGCATTATCGCACGAATTATTATCATTAGCGACACTTGTTTATCGCTGGATTTTTTAACTATTTGCTGTGCTTAGCGTAAGTGAAGCGTGTACGAACTTTTTTATTTCATTATGACTGCGTCCTCACTTAACTAACACAGTATAATAACACTGGCATAAAGTATTTCTGTTATTTTAACTGTCTTTTAACATAATTTGCGTAACTCTTCAAAATAGTTTTCAACGAAGAGGTATTTCAAGAAAATCTGTAATATTTTTAGGCAATATTTGCTGTTAGCAAAATTTGTAACAAAATGATATACATATACAGGGCAAACATTATTCGCTATATTTGAATATTTGCTGGTTAAAATATTATAACTTTACATTGAGAAACAACATCTAATATGAAAAATTTGTTTTAATATATTTGAAGTGTTAACTCAGGACAAGAATATTTTTATATAGTTCAAATACTTGTTAGTGAAGTACACGGGTGCATGCATATATATATATATATATATATATATATATATATATATATATATCACATACATATAAACATATATATGCGTGTGCATGCGTTATGTATTTATAAATTTTTACAGGATGATTTGGAACAGCGCCGACAAGCTTCAGCAGGTAATTTATTTATGAAAAAATAAGCAGAAAATATGTTTTGCACATTTTGCCTAAACGTAATAGTAAGGGAATAATAGGGCTCTAAACATCAAAATTCAAAAAATATCGGAAATTAAAAGACAAGAAAACAATATTTTTAGCTTTGCTTACAGCTATTGTGTTATTCAAACCAACAGCAAATGCTGCTTGATAGTCTACCTTACAGGCTTTCCTCTAATTGCATACAACTATTTTATCACTAGGATTTTCGAACATTCGAAGATGGTTTACGAAGTAATGAGACCTGTATAGCAAAAAAGGTCCACTTGTTGCCACTGTCTCGGACATACTGTTTATGCTCAGAACATATTTGAAGATTCGCGCAGGCATACAGAGTCTAGAGAACAGGAAATTCTGCGAACGTGCATGTGATATGATCAGCGTACTTACGATGGTGAACATTCACTGCAAGCAACATGTAAAATACTGTTAAAGTCAAAAACTAATTTGTTCTTGGAATTCTACGTGCATGTTGCAGCCAGTTGTGAACGAACAAAGTGTCAATAAACTAAACACGAATAACTTTGTGTAATAATACGTGTAACAGAATATAATACTGCTGTGTCAGTATCAATGCTTTTTCTCTAAAGTATGGCAGCTACACAACCCTCAAAAGTCAGGGTATTAAAAGTAATACAACTAGATAATGTGCTATAGAGTGTAAGAAATGATTGGTGCATTAGTTGACTAACACTAAAACAATGTGAGCTATTTTGGAAAGCATTGCATATAAAGAGTGCCAAATTGATAGTTTTGTTACATAATTTACGTTAAACATTGTAAATAAAACATCCATTAATTTATTATTAATCGGAATAAGTAACTATCATTCCGTCTCTTTAAATATATGTGCATGCCCATGAACATTAACAGAAACATTTACAGAAAGAAAAACAACACAAATCTATTCAAGTTTAATGTATACCAGTGAGTCTTCAGCATCCGTCAAAATTGGCATTTTGTTAACTGATTTAGGTGATACATGTTTCATTTCATATGATACGTACATAAATCCGCAATTGTAAATTCAATGTATTATATTACACAACGAATTATCTGCTCATACTTTTGCGAGCATTAATTTATGTCAAAGAAATCTGATTACGTTTGTTTTAAGGAAGGGGCTGCTTTCCATAGTATGTAGACCTATGTCGTTTCATAAATGTCGCACGAATATTAACATAAGTGTTAGAAATGTTTTGTATTCGGGATAATAATTACAATTGTCACTTATCAAGAGCGCAAAAAGCAAACATTTCACAATAGATTATGCCTCATTACAACATACACACACAAAAATATAAAATAAAAAAAAAAAACCAAAGAAGAACAGAAAACTCATAACTACATAAAAAAAAGTTTTCAGACGAAGAAAACAATACGCAAAATGCCGGTTTACACTACAATGACATCAAAGAACACAGACAGTTTCCATTTCTAAGCCGATATAGATCTTTAATACCACATGTTAATAAAGACTTACTGAAAACCTATCTTACAGTGCAAGAATCATTCAGAAAATGTAATGAAAGTGATGTCTTTCCAAAAGGACTTGAAGTACATGCAACAATTAAGTTGAAGATTATAAGTGCGCCTAATCGGCGTAGTAAGTATGCATACCCGATTAAAAGTTGGATTCACTCATATACAGATCTTACATAGCATAGAGGCTAGAATTGTCTGTATACCCATAGTTCAGTGCGTGTGTTCGCCTATTCGTATTCGGCGACACAGAAAGTTCGGGACGAGTTAAACATTTTCTGTACCTATCGTCTGGACATAACTCAAGCCTTCTGATTGACTGTTCAGTCTCTGAATTGTTCTGATCTGCACGATCTATGAATGTGTGAACGAAGTTGCCTAGCCAACAAAGCTTCAGTCTGGCGATGCTATGCATCTTAGTCTATCTTTCACATCGTCCTGAGACCTCCATACTCTGGACAGCTGTGTTTCCCTTGACCAACCTTGTGTCGGAGATAAGTCGACACATGTTTGGGAATGAGATTTCCCTTATTACATTATACAAGAATGTAAGAACCATCTGGCCGAGTGGGTCAAAAACTAATGGAACTGGGGGAAATAAACCTCTTGCTACGTCATGATTCTCCATGGTGCATAAGATCTTTGTCAGAGGTAACTGCATTAGGCATTTGCACCTCCTCCCCGTCAGACAAAAACATAACACATTGCATGCCCACGACATCACAATTTTGAGTATCTTCACACTAGGAGTCACGTTTTGGACCTCGGTAATGTCAGTTCAACGTAACAGCGTGGATAATGTAGAGTTGGGCCTCTCATTTAATTTCACAGATAACCACCATCATCACCAGAGGAAATTTTACCAGCATACAACTCGCGTTCCTAGTAACCAGATCACGAACTACGACGAACAACATACTCGTGACTACTACCCGAGCACTGCAGTACTGCCGGTGTTGACGGTTATTTCACCAACTAAAGCAGTCAACAAGGATTCTAACGTTTCACTCGAGTGACCAGACCTGTTCTACGATCGTGCATCTGACCGGCTAGCGTGCATCCGGTCCTACCGTTACACTTCAGACCACTCTCTCTCTTTCTCTGTATTTCTCTGTTCCCCTCTCTCCAATGGAAAGACCTGTGTAATAGCGTGAAGATAAACCGTTGCATGTCCAGCGCCTCAGGTCAGTTCCCCTCACCTCTCTCTCTTGCTGGACTGGCCGAGCTGAAAGTTTCCCAGCCTACGTCCTTCTGTCGCCTGGGCTCAATTTCCAGATCAGCGTCACGTAACACCTGCCCGAGGAACGCCGCACGGCTTCCTGCCGCCTTACTTACGTAATGTGCGTGCGCGTATGTGGTCGTTACAGTTCATGTAACTTCTGGACGCTCATACGTGGGTCGTAGCAGCAAGTGGTATGTGGACCTCACTGCTGCTGCTATAACTTCCGCTGATCATTACATATATACGCATCGACAGTGTGTAATCTTAAAACATTTCACAGACGATGTCTACGGCGAAAATTTAGTATTTCTATATACGGCGAATGATGGTTATTCGACGGCTGATAGCAAAGCTAATGTGTTCTGGCTATTTTGTTTACACTTTACGTAACATATACGTAACAGTATACTTTCTCGACCGTCTAGTAAGTGCTCGTGCGCATGTCATTAGCTTCGTAATGCCTAGAACACAATTGACAATAACTGAACACATACACATTTATAGCGATAAGAATATCGTCAATACAAACGTTATTGTCGAGGGCAAGAGTCGTTATAAGCCTAGTAATAAGATGTAGTAGTTTGACTGTTGCTGTTGTGAATGAATTTATGTTGATACAGTTGGCAACATACACTAAAATTAATAAAACTGTTTACATATTTTAATAATGTTACTGCGTTTTTAATGCAGAATTATTTTCGTTTCCACCTAAGGTCATAATGTCTCTTCAAAAACTGCAAAACTTTTTCTTTTCTCATTATTAAATATATGATAGTCGTATGTTTCTCTACAGCCATTTCTAACTTTTTATTCTCTGTATATTTTAGCCTTTCTTGCAACAACTTACTATCGCTTTCAGGACTCCTGGTTGGCCAAACCTTGTACACAGTATTAGTATTACGCGAAAGTAGAACTAGAACCAAGTTGTATTAATACTAAAATTAGCTTCGTGTATATGCTTAGCGGTATGTAAGAATGTAGCTAATCAGAACGAAGTACATACAGTACATGTTAACGCTTGTGTTTAATACTGTGTAACTGCTTATTGAGCACCGTATTTCAGTCTTTAAAGTTAGCCGACTGGCTGGATGTATTTTGCGCATCAGAGTCTTAGAAGTGTAGAAACCTGAAGGTACGAGTCACTGAATTGGTGTGCAAACTTTTCACCGACTACTCGCCTCTTATGAGACACCCATATAGCCCTTCTTATTTAATAAATACTACTAAGATCAATTTTGACCTTAGCTTTTTTTCTTTTACGCATGAAGCTCGAAAACGGGGAAGGTGGTAAGTCGACTCCAATCGGTACGTTAAACATGGCTTGACGTCTATGCGCAAACTACTAAACTAGTGTGCAGTGTTTTCGTAGAGAATGTTTTGAATTGAACATTAAAAGGTGACCGTATTATTTTATTTGTACAAAATACGTGTTGAATGTCTCTTATCATTTAGTTTTACGATTACGGGTGGAATTTTTTCAGCTATAGCATATGTCAAAAATCCATTTTTGCCGCTTTTGAAGAGTTGGCAAATATGTTTTTTTTGTTTTGTTTTTAATAAGTGGACGGTATTGTTAAAACGATAAACATGGTTTGATGTGTCTCCTTTTCGTTGATAAACGTATTGGAAACACGTTAAATAGTTATACATGAAAAACCACATTTCGTACCATGCTATAGCACAGTTCATGAGCCAGGTCCAACTATCTGTTAAAGACAATTGTGTGCTCTACGTGGGTAGACATCTCTAACGATACTGTACCTTGATGTTCACTTCTAAAAAGTACAGCGAAAACACCAATTTTTAGAGTCCGGAAAATTTCGCGGATTCAAAGACCTTCATGTTCTATGCATACTCAAGCCCCCACCATTTGTCCAATATCCCCTACTCAGTGGAACAGCGGACAATGAACGAATAGACGGGGCTTAAATATGCATAGGAAAATGGATTCTAGCCTGTCATCGAATCCGCTAAATTTTCCGGACCCTACCTATTCTCACTACATCTGGCCGCAGAAAACAAACTTCATAGGTCAGTGGGGGATCACAAACTTATCACGTAAAATGTCTATATTTCCCAGCTGACATCAATCACTTGAGTTAAGTCAACGGACTATGGTTTATCTTGTTTTTAGAGTGTTTTTTAACGTTCACATATGCAAAAATTTGTGTCATATTTGTGTAGAAATATAATTGTGTAGACGTTTTTCTCGCAGAATCAAAATTATGTAACTCAGTCTCATTATTGACATCAAATAATTTCATTCAGCTGATAACTAGCTGGCGTTATACTTTTTTTATTTATAATAATAAATCACAGCAGTAAAAAAAACGATTTTCCACAAATCTACATGAAAGTTCCGAGATATTTTGTCACTTTTGGTACTTATAAAATAATATACTTAAAAAATGCATTGAGTAGAATGGACGCTGCTAATATTTATCTGTTTTGCACGTTATACTCAGACACGATTGAGCAATAAGGGCGACCTTGGAGCGCGCATCAAATGCCGCGTTGCCTAAACGAGCCAAGCGCTGAACTAGCGTACAGAAAGAATTCCCGCCAATCCATTATTACTGTCAGGCTTTAAGCGGCGACAATATAATTTTACTGTTGAAAAGTTTGAAGTGAAACTCAGAACACAATTCTATCTGATTTTCGTATAACTCTGGTTAGTACATTATGTTTTACGGTAATCTGAAAGCCGTTTTTTAACTATGTTGAAGGGCTTACAAACAGTGTTGTTAATAAGTATGGTGTCTTAACAATGACATATCGTCCTTGTCCGAAGTGTGTTAATTATTTCGTTAAATTATGCGACGATCACGTGTGGAATAGTTTGGTAACAATTTTACTAAAAAGAATTCAAATTCTTGCAATACATTTGCGTAAAATCAGATTTACTTTAAAGTTGCCTTCTGCCCCGGCCGTCAGATCTTCGGTCATTACCAGACTATTCGAAAACTATTAATCACACGTAAGCGATGTTTGCTTAGGAACAAAATTTAAAGAACTTTACACGTACGTATTGGCTACCCATTTCAAGTTCCCCACTACTAATTAAAGAATATTTTCTAGCGGCCGAAAATGGCGAAAATGGGAGTTTTTGAGGTCTGATTTAGGTATGTAAATATTGATACAGAAACTTTTAAAAGGTATAGGCGGATAAAAGATAACATTATCGTAAATAATACGCTATCACTGAAAGTCTCATACAGGCGAGTTGATGGTGAGAAGACTGCACGCCAGTTCTGTGACGTGTGTCTAGACCAGGGGTGGCCAACCTTTTTGGAGCTCTGGCCAAAAAATGTATTCCAAATCATGTAACGGGCCACCATACGTAACTTTAACATTGACTTCTCTTCATAAATTCAAAATGTAGGTAACGTCGACATATCTTTTAATAAAGTAAATAAATAGTTATTTTATAAAAGGTTTAGTTGCAGTATATTCTGAGTCCTTGTTAAATTAACTAACATTTTTCTGTTTAAAGAAGGACAATGACAAAAATAAAAAAAAAAAAAAAAAAAGCAAACATTGACAAAACTAAATTTTAGTTTAATTGTTTTTATTGTAAGCGTAAATAATTTTGAAATGTAGCGCAAATGCTTGGCGGGCCATTCTAAAGAATGTGGCAGCCAGTGTTTGGCCCGCGGGCATAGGGTGGGCCATCCCTGGCCTAGAAACTAGGTAGAGACGTGATGCGCGTTCTGTCTCGTCCTTATCGCCTCGAACGAGCAAAATACATTCACCCAGACGGTCTCCGTAAGAAGTCACAAAAGGCTATTCAATGCTGAAAATGTTCTCGTTTATATTATGCCAGTTATTTTATTATTATTATTTTACAGAGGCAAGTGAAGTATCTACAAGTTTACAGCAGCACAAAATATAGTTGTCTTTTGAGTTGTCTTTCTTTATACAACACACCTAGAAATGTATTTGTTGCTATGCAAACAAAAATTATTTTGTTGTATAAATGCAATTTAACGTTTTGTTCCTTCTATATATAATAATTTTTTCGTCTGGATTAGTTTGAAGCGAACAAATAATTCCATTAGTTCATCCAAAGATATTATAGTTGGCTCACCTAAATTACATTTGGTTAGCCAATCAAATCTCATTCAGTTAGCTCAACCGAAAATCAGATTTGCTCTACCAAACACTTCGTTTATTCGATAATCTTTTGTTTTCACTCCAACAAGGTCTGTTTTTATTCTGTACGGATTTTTTTTGTTCAAACAGAAACCAAACCTTTGTTTTAATGCAATCAAATGTTTTGTTGTTTCAGAGTGTTTCCTTTTTTCTACTGAATGAAATATTCGTTGTTTGTTGAACGAAATCAGTACATTTATTATACATAGGACGTTAGTGACGAAGTTCACAATCAGAAATGTGAGTTGTGTATTGTGTAACATTTAATATGTCAGGATATAATAAAAACCATAGTTTTTTTTTAAATAGACACAATAAGCTTTTATTTGTAACAATATGAGAACGACAATTGACTATACTAAATGTTACTCACAAATATTAACCATAAATTCAAATATGAAAAGTTTAGACTTCGGTTAATGACTGTTCAAAATCAAACAACCGCAATACAAGGAAACAGTACGGAAATATACATAGTATAAATTTCAAAATAAAAAATATAGGTACGAAATGAAAACAAATGGAGTTAAGAAAATACCACTGCCGTAATCAGTTATGGTACCCTCATTAACACGCAGAACAATTGTGTTACAACAATTAAGTGTAAAATACAGCTGTAAAGTAATATATCCTACTATTATTAAAGTTCAATTTATAAACACTACACCAAAGAATTTGCAATATTAAAAGCATGCCTTTAGAGCATTGTGTTCTTCTGAGCTGTACTGTTATTATTCTGAGCTGTACTGTTATTACTATATTTAGAGTGGATGAGCGGATCCCGGGTACATGTCTGGATGTACACAAATTATTTCACCCGACTTAAATATCTGCATGTATGCTATTTAAAATCAAATATCTGTGGTACTTAAATTCAAATCTCTAACAGATAAGTATTTCAACTACTGTGTGACACATGAATTACTATATGTAAGTGTGTGTATGTGTATATGTATGAATGTATATAATCTTGGATTTATACCAGGGCATAAACAAATCGTTATGTATAGAAGAGAATACTGACTGACTGAATTAATTAATTAATTAATTGCATATCGAACTGCAGCCCAAACCGCTGGGTCTGCAAATGTGAAATTTTTGTACGGGTTTCCTTTAGATCGTAGGCGAACACTAAGAATGTATTTTTCAAAATTCTTCCCCAAAAAGGTTGAAAAAGGGTGAAATGTTTTTTAAAATATTCGTCTACATAGCTCGAACCCGAAGGCCTGTCGTCGTGACTTTTACTTTAATGGGTCAATCATAAAAAACATGTTAGCCAATGTAAGGGTTTTCCGAAATTAAATATTTAAGGGAGTGAAATGAACTAAAATGTGTTTTCGATTAATTATCTATATATATTGAGTGCTTCGGTATACAGAGTAGCTTTTCTCTTCAAAATAATTCTGATGCGAATACCCAAAAAAACGTTTGTTAGATTTTTTTGAAATTCGACTCCTAAAAAGGAAATATTGGGGAAATATGTTTTTTTATTAATCGTCTGTACAACTCGAGCACAAGGTTATATCATCGTGATCATTACTTCAAATAGATATAACATACTGTACTATATAGGACATACGTCAATACAATATTATGTCGTCCCAGAAATACGAGACGGTGGATTTCTAAAGACCGACTTTTCACTACGTTCCTGTCTTTCGGTGAAGTGAAAGTGAAGACTGGAAAAAAATCTTCTCGTATTTCTGGGAAGACATAGTATTGCAATGGCGTATGTACACAATAGTGCAGTACGTTATTCTGTCCCATTGCAAGAAACATTCAATGATATTTTCAGTTAGATATGTATACAAATATAAAAACTAGGACTTCAAGACGTTTCGAAAGTCTTTAACTAACGGGGTGAAAAGAGGTGAAATGTGTTTTCGATTATTCTTCCATAACAATCGTAACAGCCGAGATATCGAACTGCCGTTTGCTTTAGAACGATGTTTACGTAAAGACCGAAGAAATCACTCAGGATATTTTCCAAATTCGACTGCAAAGATGTAAAAAATGTCAAAAAATATTTAGCTGTAGCAAAACGATTTTTGCTGAAGTACAGCGCTTACTTAAATGCCTTTCAAAGATAATATCTTACTTAAATACATGAAATATAGTTTATTGATTTTTCGAAACGTTACACCTAACGTGATGAAAAGTTATGAAACGGGATGAAAGGTGTTTTTCATTAATCGTCCATATATTTTATGATCAACTGGCTATCGTCACGGTTTCCACTTAAATCTGACGGCCACATAATAGTCTTACTTGCTTATAAAATCTCATTCCTTGAAATTCGAATCCTGAGGGGGTGGAAAGACATGGAATGTGTTTTAGATAAATCCATGTGTGCTATCAAACCCGTCGGGATATAGAGTTGCTTTTTGTTTTATGATGATGAATACGTAAATGCCCGTAAACAGAATTCAGAACTTTTCTAAATTCGAACTCTTAGGGCTGTGAAGGAATGAAAAATGTTTTTAAATTAATCGTCGATCACAATTTGACTCAATGGGTTGTCATCGTTATTTTAATATCAATTGGATACTTATACATATTTCTATCACATGACGGAAAGATTTTGTAAAGCTCGATCACTAAAATGGTCAAAAAGCGCAAAATTCGTTTTCATTCAGCCCATTATATTTACCCAACCAGTCGAGTTATTGAGACATTTTTTTGCTTCAGAATGATTCTAACGTAAATTCCAAAAAATATAAGCTCTGTTTTTATTCTGAGAAAATAACTCTTAAATACCAAAATTTGGGGGAAGGGGTATAGTCTAAGTAAATCTCTCATATCAGACGATAAAAAAAAAAGCAACTACAGCATACGACAAGTTATTTATTGCAAAGTAAACATTCAGCAACTATACCGTATGCATATGGTTGTTCAACTTGTATGTGCCCAGTGACTAAATATGTGATTAGTTTTTAATTAACTTTAGACGGTAAGTATTGACGGCACTGCCATCAATAATTGTGTTAGATGCAAACGAATCATAATATCATGTTGCTGCTTAAACTCTCTCAATTTCAAGGTCTGTTTTGCTATGACCATAAATAACGCCCGGGACAGTTGTTAAGCTGAAAAATAAACTAACTTTTGGAGGGAGGCGAGTCAAAATGGGGTATAGAGACAGAACTGGGTGTCAGAAAGATTTTAACTTAGTGAAAAAAAAAAAATACTTTTTTCCAAAACTATTTATAATTTTGGGAAGTTGGGAGGCGAAAAGAGGTACAGCGGCAAAACAGGATACCCAAAAAATTTTGTTTCCATTTCAAAATGTTTCTAAAACTGACATTGATAACCCTTAACATAATTTTGTCCCATTTAGCATTTTTTAAAACTTTTTTGTTTCAGAATTACTACCGCATTAATTTGAAAGCCCGCATTAGAAGTTGCAGGAACCTCATAGAAAAATAAAAAAAACAATAGTAATTCATGTCTTTACTTACTTACTAATTTCCAATAATTGAATGTAATTGTATAAATGAAATAATTGTTGTGGGATAGTTTAACTTCTACTTAACTGTTGGAGCCGTTATGAAAATTCAAAAGTAGCAGACAATTTTCTAAGTAACGTGTTTCATATAATAGGTCTATTTAAACTCAAGTCATCTGTATGAAAAAAAAAAATAACACTACCTAAACGTAAAACAATACCATTAAAATAAATGTACTCCTGCGTTTACTACTCACCACAAAGTAATAGCATTTCAACAAAGCTGACTAATAAACAGTGTACAGTAAAATTTTACTTCAATAAAATTTTTTTTAAAACTAACAATATAATATTCTTAAACATATTGCTACTACCCAAAAATGTAAAATAAAATATCCTGTTACATTCGTATACATTACTTGCGAGTACATTCTCCTCTTACAAAAAAAAAATTGGTTCAACCTGTTTTACCATAACGGCATTTCATAGTAAAATTTTGCGTGTTTTTCTTTCTAATGAACTGGAAAAATGAATTAACATAACGAAAAAATAATCATATTGCAACTACGTGCCATGGTCTATTGTATGAAGTATATAAATTCTCATTAGAAACATTTTTTCTTACTTTTTAACAATTGCTATAGATATAAAAAATTCTAAATCTCAGTAGTTATTTAAATACAAAACTATTTTGTAATGCATTCTTAAATGCATCAAGCAGTATCCTGTAACCTGCAGTATATATGTTATTTTTTTATGTGTAGTAGTTATTGCGGCTTACAAAAACGAAAATCATGCAGATTTTGACTTTTAAATGTAAGTGTAAAATGTACATCCGTGTTACATCTACAAAACCAACACTATTTATACAAATATAAAAATTGTGATTTTTCCCCACATGTACAATTTTACAGATAAATCCTCACTCTAATTATGTCAGGGCTAGAGGTTAGACTGCGCCCTTATGTGGAAGTGTTAGACAATTTCAATGTATTTTCAGTTTTTAGCCATAACATTTATTTAAATTTCATTATCAAAATTTTCACTTCGACAAGGCATAGGTTATATTCTTGGTAATCTGCTAGACATTATTAATAACGAAATTTATTGCTAATTTCGCATGCAGAATAATTGCAAGGAAATGCTTTAAAAATTACCTATAATCCTTTTACAATGATTCTGCATGACTAATTATTTATGCCAAGCAGTTTACCAATAATATAGCTAATGTTTTGTCGAAGGAAAAATTTTAATAATAATATTTGAAAAATGTGTTATGGAATAAAAACTGAAATTAAAATTAAACTGTCTAACCCCGCCCCCCCTTTTTTCCTTAAGCGCGTCGCCTACTATGCGCTTCAAATGCGTTGTAGTATGTAGATGCGTCTTTTTACGTAACTATTCTACGTGCGCCCATTGCGCCAATGTATGAAAAGAAAACTCACTTCAGACAAGAACAGTATGTCACTGACAAGATTCTATCCTCATTACTAACTCTGTTTCGAAGCCCACTAACTTAGCTGAAAAAAGCCTTTTCAGAATTCCGTACTTCAAAATGTACTAATAAGATATATGCAAAATTATATGGTCACCACTTAAAGTCCCATAACAAAAACAGCTTGACGGGAATAATGCATTCTAGTTGAGTGCTTGTTTCAAGGTCGCCGTTATTTCTGAGCCTATAAAGCCAAGTAGCCTACACACCGAAAATATACCAGTAACAATGTTAGTTACAAATTATTAGATACAAACTGTTATCAACAAATTCTTATCTATGGTCCACTAATTAATAGCAATGTTGATGGTAAATGTGTTATTAACATTACTGAAAACACCAATGTTACTAACAAAGTTGTAAGAATGACGAACGGAAGTTGATAACAAACTTGATGTCAAAAATGCGTGAAACACTGCTGATAACATTGCTAGTAACATTTCTTACCAACAATCTTTGATCTAGATCTCCTTAGAATGGGTTGGGTAAATAATGTTATCAACATTTTTCGTGATAAAGTTATTAACTTGTTTATATTAATTATGCCTGACGCGCAGGTAGGCGTTTTGTGGATAGAGGCGTTGAGGTAAGTGATGAAATAGTAAAAGTCGACCTTAAATCTAGCTGCCTATCGCGGTCGCAGTAGTAAACTTGCATGCAAATTAGATGTGTAACCATATCTTCATATCGTATGCGTCAAGTGCCAACGGACTGGATTAAAGACGCCAGGAATTACTTTTCTCCTTTACCTCTATTTTAGCAATTTTTTTCTCTCTAATGACATATGTTAGGACTCAAATAAAAATTTACGTCTACAGATGAACATTTCCTGGAAAGAAACAATGTTCACAGAACAGTTATTTCCGAACATATGGATATACGCGGAAAACATTGATTTTATGGAAAACATATTTATAAAAACTCCTTTTAAGGCCACATTATCTTTTTTCACGTAGGTACAAGAAACTAAAAAAAAAAAAAAAAATTAAACGAAATGCTGGTAAAACTGAAGACTAGAGTACTCATGCGATGCACAAATCTGTGTAGGCGTTTTGCAAACTAACGCACCGCAAGTTTTTATGTTCCTCTATTTTGGCTTATTTTCATTATAAAATTCGTGATAGTATGGGTGCATACATTAAAAAAGCTGTGAGGTTTATTGGAACCAAATAATTAGGTTCAAGTTACGATACATCTACAGCAAAACAATGTAGAGATTCTTCGATACGAAAATGATGTTTTGAAACATAATTTTCTAATACACTGTAAAACTACCGGATGTGGCCTTAAGGCTCGGTGTCAGTCACCATATTGAATTAATTAATTTTTCGTTCTTACGAAATTCTGAGAAGAAAAATGTGAAATTTGCTATTATAAAATCAATTATATTTACCTTGTGCTGCAACAAAAGCATCGCAGTTGAACTTTTAACGTATATTTTAAGCCGCAATCAGTCGAGCTATCTTTTTCTATGTTCTTAATTCGCTAAACTGATTGCGGCTTAAAATATACTGCGTTGCTTTTATTGCAGTACAAGGTAAATAGAATTGATATTATAATAGTAAATTTCACATTTTTCTTCTCAGAATTTCATAAGAACGAACATAAAATAATTCAATATTGCGACTGACGCCTAGCTTTAAGAGGGCGTGGTACATAATTCAAAGCTAAAAACATTAATCTCTAACTGTAGATTTCTTGAAGCCAATTTGCGAAAGTTAAACAGTAGCAGTCTTAGACAATAGTTTTAGGAAAAATTTTAAACAAAATTATTTCCAGTGGTACGAACTTCTGAGGCACAATTCCTGATGCCATAACCTCGTGCATTTAACTGCGGCGCAAGAGATCACGCGTGACGAATTAGTAATTTCGGAGAAAAATTTACTCATAAAGTTGGCAAATACCATTATCTAGGTTTGCCATTGAGTATTTTACCCACATTGGCTTCGGAAAAAGCGCAGAGATCAATAGATGTTTTCAGGGTTTTTTAATTACTACGCACTCTTAAGGCAACGAAATACGGACTTGTACGGGGACTTGGATAGTACGTGTTTCCAGCGTGACGTCAGTGGTGCCTACGCAACGGCATGTATCTTTCTTCAGGCAGGGATGGAAAGATAGCGGCCACGCCGGAGCAGCTCAGCGTGCGAGACTCCCAAGGTGGGAGCTAATTAATGCAGCCGAGGCCCCGAGAGGAAACAAAGAAGACCTCGAGGCGGGCGTGCACTTCTAGGGGACCGTTGTCCGGGGGCGGAACTGAGAGCAAGCCGCCAACCTTGCAGAAAACGCAACTAGGCGAAAGCGTCGTTGCGCGGAGGAAAAGGTATAAATTCCGTGAGTGGCGTGACGGACGTCGCATAACCTCTCGCTTGGGCGAGTGGACGCCACATGTACATACAAGCTGACATGCATCGCTTCGTGAGTACGCATATTTCTATGTGATAACACTACCTTTAGGAGGGTATACTTTTACTGCACGGATAGCCATGGCCGACTTAAAATATTTATTTTAGGTCAATTTACTGAAGAAAAAAATATTACTAATTAAATATTTGAACTCATGAGTTAAATATATTCAGATAAAGATTGCAATTTCGTCACCAAGCGTCAGCAACATAAATATTTTGAGTTAGCCTAAACTTTCCATTGCAGTAAAAAAAAAGTATGCCCACTTGACGGTACGCGTGTTCATAGTGGCCTAGAATGACCGTTATAAGGATATTAATTTATACTGTAATTAGCTTAGTGCTTTAAGTTTCAAAGCGTTCCGAATGTGATAAACTACCAATATACCATAGCTTTCTGAAATACTTTTCAAACTACAAATTTGGAGTGTAGGTTCTCTTACACCAAAACAAGAAGAAAAAGTTCATATAAGTGTAGATCTGGAAATCCGTACTTTTTCTTTTTGAGTGTTAATGAAAGGTTAGTTCAATGTGTTGTAAGATAAACCGCAATAACATTAATGTTGTTAGGTAATTTGATGATATTATCGATATAAGTACGCGTATGCCCTCATGACGGATGTGGGATTATTTGACTGAGGGCGGCAGTGCATGATCTTTCATTGCATGTGTGTAAGGAAGCAAGATGAGCTTCAGCAATGCCAATACACTCACAGTGTCTGAATGTCAAACAGAGCGAGGTCATTAGAGGCTGTGGCCTTAAACTTGACACAACGACAGGAATTAGGCCATGGCCTTTGTTAATGGGGAGTGGGGGCAATTTTATTGTATTTTCAGTTTTTGAGCCATAACATTTATTCAAATTGTGTTGGAAAATTTTCCTCTTCGACGAAGTATAGGATATAGTTTTGGAAAACTGCTTGACATACATAATAATAGGATCTTCTACTAATTTGTCATGCAGAATCATTGCAAGAGAATTCTTGAAAGTTAACGTATAATTTTCTTGCAATGATTCTACATGACAAATTAATGAAAAATTTTATTATTAATTATGTCAAAGAGTTTACCAAACATATATCCTACGATTTTTCGAATGAAAAATTTTGATAATACAATTTGTACAAATGCCATGGCTCATAAAGGTGTTTATATTGTGTGGTCTGTTTTAATAATTTATGCCTTTTGAAGTAACAGGATGTCATGAAGCAAATTACTTTCAATTCAGGCATTTGCTTTATTTGCAATCTAGGTGTAGCATTTGGCTAAGTTTGGAGGAAATTTTATCTTAAAAACAGCGTATGATAAAGTAAGCAAAATTCTTATTGTATTTTCCAAAGAATACATATATTTACAATTTTTTTGGTATTTTTAGAAATATTTTGAACAGAATCAAGATACTTTGGCTACACATATTTTCTATCCGCCGATAAATGAAATTATGTTTGTAAAATAGTCACATTTAAGTAAATATTTACTTTATATTAATACATATTTATTAAGAAGATAATCTTGGGTGTGTCATCAACGCGAGGATTAAGCGACCGTCGAGCGTTTTATGTGTAGAGACGATGTAGCGATTGTTGAGCAATGAAGGTTGAATCTTACTGCAAGTGCGATCAAAGGCCGTGTCTCAATTTACCCAAAGAGTGCTCTTTAATGCTCTCGCTTTCGCAAATACGTCAGAACTATTTCAGACCTGTCTCAGTTGTTCGCTGAGAGTACGAAAGAGCGAGAGAAAGAAGTTGTACACTCGCTCTCGCTCTCTCGTGCTCCCTGGCGTACGCCATCTTAATTAAAACTATGGTTTGATGTTACCTTAAGACACTTGCGTGAAATATTACCGACATTTCAAGTGACTTGGCAAAAAATTAAGTTAGTATTTTCAGCCCTAATATGCGTTTAAACATGCAAAGTAAAACAAGTTGGCGGCGCCCATAAACAGCGATTTCCTACCTGAAACACCACACGGGTAAGTTAAAAAATTATTATTTGAATCGAACATAAATACATTTAATGTGTGTATAACTTGTATTAATCAAATTTTCGCACTTATAACCGTTGCATCGTTTGTTTACAAACACGTGAGAGCATCTTCTCAACTGGAGAGAGCGAGACTACCAGAGAGCAAAATAAAAAAAAAGATATCTCTTGTTATATGAAAGAGTACTCTCTCAGAAGAGTAATCTTTAAACTGAGATACGCCCTAAGGTTTCAATTGAGAAATGTAACCGCAGGCAGGTGGGACCTTTAAGGCAGGGTTTATAAACTACGATACAACGCAAGAACGTAAGACGCAAAAAATTTAACACATAAAATCAATATACACCCGTTTATAAAATACGCAGGAAACGCAAGTACGCAAAGCTGAAACGCAAGAGTTCACCAACTTTCAACTTCTTGCGCTCCACCACCTTCTGTATCGACAGTTTGTTTGGCGAAAACATTTGAAACTAGTTCCAATTGTCTTTAGAAGGCCGTGGTCCTGCCATTTCGCTGCATTATTTTTTGAGTTTGTTTAGAACATGTCTTCAAATGCATGGTCCTTATATTTATTTGGTTACTAATTCGAAATACCGCAACCACCGAATATTTAGGAAAAAGAGATGATTGACAAAACATCGTAATAAAAAATACAGAGAGAAATTTCCTGTTGCCTCTTAGAAATTTTGTGTGGTGATACTGTTGGTTACTTTGTGTGTCTTGCAATTTTTATAAACGACTGAAATTTTGTTGCGTATTTTACGAAATGCGTATCTAGCGTTCTCGCATTGTTGCGTAGCTTATAAACCTGTCCTAAGCGACGTCACCTACTATTTTGGCCAAATTTGTTATTCTGTGCATGCTGCAAAATTGCCGAAGCCAACAACCGGCGTCGTAGGAGTGTAAGCCTGGCACTTTAGTTATGTTGCTTGGTAACACGTTGTAATTGATTTTGAGAAGAAACAGTCTCGATTCCCTGCACAATGCAGCGCTCGAACGTGTCAGTTACAAAAGAACAGCCTTATCGCAGCTTATTACAACGAGTATTTGTCCAAGCTACTCCTCAAACGCTCCTGGAACGGCTAGATTAAAGTGAATTCCTTGGCAACTGCTATACCTCTATAGAGAGCGATTCAAAAGTTCCGTTCCATTGCTGTGAAACTGCAGTATTATTATCATCGGCACAGGTGATGTGAACCACGCCAAGACAAGGGGAATTCTCATATTGAACTCTACTGAAACACTACCTAGGAAGGCGTAAGACTAATTTGTTTTGCTCTGCTGCAATCGGCTATGAGTTTACGTGACAATAGATCTGGACTTCTGAGGGATCTGAAGTGTTATTGTCGTCTGCACAGGTAATATGAACGATGCTGAGACAATGGACATTCTCGAATTAAGCTATACTGATGCGTACTACCCGTCTGATGAGTTGTTGCCGGCGGTTGGTAGAGGAACTACAGTGTTGGAATGACGCAATCGTGTCCGGCAGGGAGCAGTGTACAGTCTGCACAACCACACACTGCCACCTATGCATGGTATCGGAGTGCGCGTGTGTGTACAACGATTGCTGTGATTGCATTGATCCAACGTTTTAAGTAAAAGTTTCATTATCAGTGACATTGTAACATAACAGAACTAAAGTTAGGCAGACATTTCGTTGGGAAATACGTAAATACGTAACCTTATAATGTTTTACACAATGGTGCGCAGGCCTTTTCATTTATTACTTTTTTTAAGTATCCATGCGTTATTCTCTCTCTCCTCTGGTAATAGCGGCTCCTTCCCCTTCCCACAGTAATAACTTGTGCAAGGCCCTAACCAGGGCAAGCAGAACATTTTATATGATTATCAAGCTTCCCACAGTCTATTGTGCTTGTGAACTGACTGTACTACGTGCCGGCCCGTTATCCTCCGCGTTACTCCCATGCCATACCAACAAGTCGTTGTCACCATACAACAGCGCACTCACTTCTCTAAGTTAAAGACTGGTCTGACGGGTAGTATATTAAGGGCGCGGTCACCTCAGTTTTCAACGTCTTTTGTTATTTTTATGTTTCCACCAGATTTTTTCTTCAAATTTTAGACATGAATTGTGATTTAAACTTCTTCTTAGGAAATTTGTGTATCCCAAATATATTTTTTTTTTGCGTACTGAGTAGTAAACGTCAAAATTTGCACTTTACGGTTATATGTACGCCACTAAAACCTACTGACGTACCAAACGGAAAAAATTCACAATATGTAACAATGTTGTTGGCTGTGATTTGGCATATTTAAAAACAAGAAATAATTTTTTTTGTATTTAATAAAAAATATTGAATTTTGAAATTAAAATTTTAAAATTTCAACGATTTTAAAACAATACAATATATATATATATATATATATATATATATATATATATATATATATATATATATATATATATATATATATATATATATATTGTTTTTATACGTCTCAAATCACAGCCTACAACATTGTTATACACTGTTAATTTTTTCCGGTTTGGTATGTCAGTTGGTTTTACCTGGCGTAAATAAAATCGTAAAGTGCAAATTTTGACGCTTACGACTCATTACGCAAAATATATGAGAGACACACAAATTTCCTAAGTGGAAGATTTAATCAAAAGTTATGTCTGAAATAAGAAAAGAAATATCTGGTACAATTAAAAAAGCAAAAGATTAAAACTGAGGTGTTCAGCGCCCTTAAGAAGGCTTTTGACTGACGTATTTTGTTCTATTGCAGTAGTCCATATGTTTATTAGACAATGGATAGGGACTTCTGACTCAGTCTGTATGAATTAAAAGATTGTGGTGCCGGAAAATACCGTCGAAAGTGCAGTGTCTCTGATAACGCCGTTGCTGCTTGCAGGTTCTGTGTGCGTCGCTGGTTGTCGCCTGCGCTCTGGCGCAGGAGAAGCCGCGACAGCAGGCGTCGAAGGGCGTCACGACGCCGCCCAGACCCGCAGCCGAGCAAGCCCAGCCACCCGCGTCCACAATTCCACCGCAGGCCAGTTCTCTGGCCTCCGTCTTCAACGCTGATCTGCAGGCGCCCTTGCCCTACTTCCCCGGCCTGCAGGGCTTCGACCCCTACGACGGTGGCTTCAACGTGCTGGGTGGGTTCTTCCTGCCCCTCCAAGTCACCCCGGCTCAAGGCCAGCCCGGTGCCAGCCCTCTTCAGCAGGGCGCTCCACCGACGCAACCGTCGCCGTCGACGCCCCCAGGGAAGGCACCCGTGCCGCTGTCGGCGGTGCCCCAGCTGTCTGGCAGTACCTCGTCGTCTTCGACCACTCCGCAGGGCGGACCTCCGACTCAAGGCAGCACCCCTGTTGCCACCGCTGCTGCCGCACCGCAGCCTACGTTAAGTCCCCAGGTGCCCGCCTTCCAACTTGCCGGCTTCCCGCAGCTTGGCGTCTTCCCAGGCCAGTACTTGGGACGCAACATTGGAATAACTGCTGCGGTTCAAAGCTTTCCTGGCGCAGCGGGACCTTTCTATGGCGGGTACCTGCCTGCGCACGGCCTCTTTGGTCCGAGCTTCTGAAAACACTATTGTTGAATATGTGACTAATTTATATGTTTCATTATTTTTACTCTAGTCTCGTTTATTTTTGTCGTTTTATTACGTTTTTGCTGCAAAAAAAGTACGACTTTTGCCACCATTTAGATAATAATACATTTTTAATACTTTTATGAGATGTGTGTCAAATTTAAATTCTTTTTAACATCTGTAATATTGCATTTTCTGATGGTGGTACAGAATTAAAATTAATTTAACCACCAGGACTGTCAGTTACATGAAAATATGCTTAAATATATTGTTTGTTCAAACAAATGCATGATTACAGATACTCGCGATATGTAAAGTCAAATAATAACATTGAAACGTAATCGTTGGTTCACAAAAAAAAGTCCTGCCCGTATTTTTCACTCGCTTCAATATTTTTTGTACACCGTATTCTGGGTCAAACTTTTACTTTAGTTTAGATTGAATTGGCAGTCATTACTCTTTTTCACTGGGCAACTCGTGTTATTCAGACATCCCACGAAATTTTAATAAACCTGCAACAAAATGTTTAGTTTTCATGATTTTTTTGTTTTCATTTATCCTCCTTTAGCAAATGTTATTCTTCATTCCTATGCTATTCGAGGCACGCAATTTTGTTACTTTCATCTATACAATATTTTCTTACTTCTAATA
Organism: Medauroidea extradentata; assembly: GCA_003012365.1. Lineage (NCBI taxonomy): Eukaryota > Metazoa > Arthropoda > Insecta > Phasmatodea > Phasmatidae > Medauroidea > Medauroidea extradentata. Next base: position 35,767 of record PNEQ01020743.1, on the reverse strand, counting down.
TCAGAGGCATTTCCTGCTGAAAAGTCAGGAAATGGAGAAAAAATTTATCCACTATAAGAATTATGCGTTTGTGTTGATATGCGTATGTAAACGCAACAGTTTACATGCTTATCTATATTGCAGGTCGTTCAGTCCCCACCTACTACTTCCATGCAATCTCTCTGGAAATAAAAAGTAAGGACTTTCAATTGTTAAAATTAGGCTTTCTTTCCGTTTCAAAAACTCAACTCGATCACTTTAACCTATCATATATATATATATATATATATATATATATATATATATATATATATACACACACACACACACACACACACACATTTTTCGCCTAATCTTAATATTAAGGGAGTAGTGAGTCTTTGAATACAAACATTTGTAATCACATCTCTCCAAAACATCGAAAACTAAGTAACATAAAAAAACAATATTTTCAGCATTGATTAGTGCCGTTGGGACCTTCAAATCAATAGCAAGTACAACTTGATACCTTATACTACTATGAAAATAAACGCGGTGGCTACCCTCTAATTGCATAAAACATTTTTACTGCCAGGATTTTCGAACACTTGAAGAGGGCTTATTGAGAACTGAGATCCGTGTAACATAAACGGTCCTCTTATTGCAACTGTCTAGGCATACAGTTTACGCTCAAAACACATTTGAATATTCGCGCAGACATACAGAGCCTAGAGCATAGGCAATCCTGTGGACATCCATGTGATGTGTGTAGCGTACAGACGGTGATGGACATTCACTGTAAACAACAAGTAGAATATTGTTAAAGTCGCAGATCAGTTTGTTGCTAGCATTCTGCGTACATATTGTAGCAGTTATGAACGAAAATGGTAGGTCCCAGGCAGCTGAAACATATGTAAATGGTACTGTGTTCGTCATGCTGATAATAAACCAAACACGAATAACTTCGTGAGGTAATATTTTATAAATAAAAATAATAGAACAGTATGAAAGTAGTTTCTCCAAAGTATGACAGCTACAACCACCATGACGGTATAATGGTCACGATGCATTTCTCCCTACAAGGCGATACGGTTTTGATTACCGCCGGGTGTCACGCCAGTTTTCACATGTGGGAAATGTGCCGGTAAGAAGACGTTGGCCGGTGGTTCTTTTCGTGGTTCTCCTATTTTCCTTTTCCTACATTTCCAGTGCAACTCCATGTTCTCACCATGTCACCCCTCTTTGGCTCTCAAATTCTTTAATGTTTCCAGCCGCCCGAATCTCTTTATTAATTCTGTCAGTATTCCTTTAAGAAATCCTTTATGCTTGTTGCTGAATCTAAAGTCATAAAATAGCTTTTACGTTTGTTGTTTTTGTGTATGTTAATGTTTTTATTTGTTTACTTTAAATACTTGTGTACGGTACAGTTGTGTGCATTGTTATCACGTAATACTTTGTTTTATAAATGCATTTCATCCACGACCGCAAACCGCACAACTAGTTCTGCATGTGTTCTGCAAGTAGTCTAGATGGCTCAACACACTGTCTGGTACGCATGCATGCTACTACTTTAAGTAGCTTGGCGAAAACTGTTAATTTTGCCAATACTTATCACTTTGAACTATTGTTATTTTTACAACTACACCCGTGCTACAAATTAAGAGAATATCATGACCTATGGCATTATCAAATGTGAAACATGTCCGCCTTATTTCGGCGTCGTGTGGGGAGTTTAAGAAAATCAATTACTTTTAATATCCTGACATTTGGGAGATGGCATACTTTAGAGAAACAGCATTGATACCAACATTGATTAATAATATTTTTTTTTCAAGTATTACCTTACGAAGTTATTCGTGTTTGGTTTATTATCAGCATGACGAACACAATACCATTTACATATGTTTCAGCTGCCTGGGACCTACCATTTTCGTTCACAACTGCTACGATATGTACGCAGAATGCTAGCAACAAACTGATTTGCGTCTTTAACACCATTGCACTTGTTGTTTACAGTGAATGTCCACCATCGTCTATACGCTTAACACATTACATGGATGACCGCCGGTTTGCCTATACTCTAGGCTCTGTGTGGCTACGCAAATATTCAAGTGTGATTTGAGCATAAACAGTTGCAGTAAGCGGACTTGTTTCTTACACTTGTTTCATTTCTCAATAATCCATCTTCAAATGTTCGAAAATCGTGACGGTAAAATAGTTATATGCAATTAGAGGGCAGTTACCCGTTTTATTTTCATAATGGTAGAAGGGATCAAGTTGTATTTGCCGATGATTTGAAAAACAAAACAGCATTAAGCAATGCTGAAAATATAGTTTTTTGTCTCATTTAGTTTCCTATATTTTGGGGAAATACGATAGTAAATTTGATATTCAAATACTCATTACTACCTTAATATCAAGTTTACGCGAAAAATACAAAATATAATTCCCGCTTATTTTTTTCATAAGAAATCACTTGCCAGCTATTTCCAGTGTTATAAAGACTCATCCTGTATAAATAAGGTGCCTGAGGGATTATAGCCAAGCTGGCAATATGGCCCACTTGTAATTGCAAACGTAGTTTGCGTAGCAGGCGCAAGGTGGAAATTACATATTATTCAGGAGGTACGCAAGGAACGTCGAGTTGGTAAATGGTAACAGCGGTTACGCCTCATCGTGCTAAGCCGCCATTGTTCGACAGTTCTCCGTCGCATGACGACAGCATATATCGTTCCTTAAGTTACGTTGCACTGATGTATTTAACAAACAAATTAGTTTGAATTATTTTTGTAATGGTTTACATTATTATTGCAGAATCTAACGGATGTATGGTCATATATGTTATTCATACATACGAATTACTGTGAAAGATATTTTCAGAAATCACCAGTATAGTTAATATGGCCCGCTTGGCCATATTACCTACGCAAGGGCCGTATTACCTATATTGTTTAAAAACTTGTATGTTTACAAAAGTAATCCTTGGAATCCTAATTGTCAGACGAATCTTCTGTAAGGCAAAGTTGCTTGAATTTTCTACGTAACATCTGTGATAATACGATGTATAATCCTTATGCGTTGTACCACTTACAGCTATAAGGCCATCCTTGCGGTGAATGTTAAAGGGCTTCCCGTTCGTGAAGCATGTCGTAGATATGGTATACACTAGCAAACCCTTCGCCAGTATTTTTGTGTTGAAAGTTACATGAAGGTAAAGTTATGTTGTGAGCCAACACTTTTATCAGAACAAGAACTGTTCTGCATACGTTTCGTTTATGCGATGTCGGTAGTACCCATTAACTTCTAAGGTGCTCCAGCTGAATGTTTTCCGATACTGCTGTGATTATGGCACCTCAACAAATTTATTCAAGGACCCTAAGTTGCAAAGAGAAAACACAGAGATTGAACCCTGCACGTGCTGCAAAATTGATTAAGTTTATTGTAAAAGATCACTTTATTAAAAAATTCCTATTATTTACAATAATTGTATGAATTTTCTTAAGAAGACTTAGAATGTGGATTAATAAGTCTGCACGTAGCATCTTCATTAGGAACCTTCTGTTTCTTAAATAGAGGGTTAAGCATGTCCATGTTGACGCTATAAAGCTGGGAAATAGCATCTACAGTAGCAAGTGGTAATGCCACAATATCTGTCGTTACCCAATGCTCATTTTCAAAGGAGTAAGGAAAAGGTTTGCCGAATTTTTGACACATTTTAACCGATTTAAACCTGGTGGAAAATGTTTGTTGTTAATATTTGACGATGCAAAGTCATACTTGGATTATAAAATTTTTTTAACTTTCTCAAGTGTACGATATGATTTTGTACTGTTTACCTTCGAACATAGTACACGAATTACAACCTTTAGATACTGGTTTTCTCTCGAAACTTTGAACCAACATGCACTACATAAAGAGGAAATAGAAATTCCAAAGTTGGAAAAATCTATGTCTCTGGGAAATTCTATAAATTTATTTTGTTGGTTAGCCTTTTTAACAATACATATCTGTTCTTTGTACTTTGTTGCTTGAATACCCGAAAAATGTTACCTGCACAATGTTTCATGTTATTTTCAGTGGGAAAACAGTAACTTGCTAAAAATTGTAATAGGCGGGTCACGTTATATACACATGCTGGGAATATGATCCGGAGGTAAACATTCAGAAAAAAATTATACGTGTTTATTTAAGAAATTATCATTGTTAATACTTTTATACTGATAGTCTAGAAACTGTACCACTTTATTACGCAGGATTTCATTTCACGTCATAAACAGTGGTGGTTGAAAACATTTACAAACTTTAAGTGGACAATATTACCCTCATATAACTTATATATCGAACAAAATAATATTTTTTAAAATTTGGAATCGATTCTTTTGGTATTTCTTTCACTTACATAAATGTTCATGGTCGAATGATACTACTACGGACTTACTGATCCCGCTAGAGTGTGCTGTCCTTCGAACCGATGCCATTATGTGGTTCGGGACAAAATAAGCACTTTTGAAAGTGTAATTTCCTGTCACTTTTAATACCAACAAAGAAAACTTAGTAACAATCAAATTGTATTAATTGCACCGTTTACAGAATTTTACATCTGATGTTGCAATTAATTTTAATTTTTAATTAATATTCTAGACAAGACAATCTTCAAAAGTGATCAGTTGATCGTGAACCATCTTATACCATGCCTGTCAGGGGATTTCTTCATATGAAGCGTCATTTTTCATGTGGTTTTAGTACAGACGTCGCGTGTTCGATGTAAGACGTATTCGAGCTGCAGTGTTGTCGTTACCGTTACTCATATTATAATGTCAGCAAATCGACTTTCTGTAGGAAGTGAAAGTTGCCAAGCTAGTTCTGTCACACAGCCGCTGCAGTGGTTGCGTGCAGTTTCTTCCGTAACGTCCGTGCGTAATTATCTCAACACAAGCAGAAGCAGTCCGTTGTATGGCGCATAACTGGATATGATGCTCAACCGTCTCTTACCATTACCCTAGAAGCTATTATTTAGTGAGTGCAGTCAGTAATCTCACGCAAATCCTCAAATTCTTAGATTTATAAGTCTGCATGCCAAATACAATTTATGTTAAAGTGAATTCCTCTTTTGGGAAATACACAATACGCATTGATTATTAATTTGTTATATTTAGATATTTTGATATTTTGATGGTTATAATTGCTAAACTTTCGATGTCGTAAGTATGCAAATTTTAGATGGCAGTGAATCATGGATTGCCGTGTTATGTAATATTTAGGGACCTGGAATGAATAAAACCGAATTTCATACTTTAACAGTACATCATCCAAGCACAGATTTTAATAATATAAATATTGTTGTTTTATTTCGGCTATTTTGTAAGGCAGCACTAAATGGGCATGTAATAATTGGATATGTTTTCAGAACTTAAAATAATTCTAACAAGTTTTTCTTTTTAATGGTTTTTAATCATTGTTTCAACCTCAGGAGGGCAGCCATTTCGTAAAGTAGCAAAATATTGATACATATCATGTTACGTCATGATTCGCAAAATTTATGTACCGTTTGAAGCCAAGATTTTTACTTAGACGTGATCAATAGTTTGATTTGAGTAAGTTTGATTATAGGTTTGAAACTTTGAAAAGACGTTAACAGATGAAGAACTAAAAATATAATCTTAGGAGTAATGCGCTGAGACAGACAAAATTTTATATCCAGATATTTCGTAATTCGTGATGGGATATTAGAGGATACGGGAACTGTTAAGACAGACTGAACCGGAAACTTGTATTTTGACGATTATTATCTAGGAATAGAATTTGGCTGGTTGTAATGCTGTTGACCTACCATTCTCGGTGATATCACTATTGGAATAAATATCATTTTCGTACGTCTCGGAAACAAAATGATTGCTGCCAAATTTGACACGGAGAAATTACAAAAAGAGGTATTATGAAAACACGTGACTCCACTGTCTTGAAAGGGGCCGCGGTGGCCGAATGGTCAGACCATTCGCCTCCCACCGAGGCGATCCGGGTTCGATTACCGGCGGGGTCAGTCCCGGAATTTCGCATGTGGAAATCGTGCCGAGAGATGCCGTTGGTCGGCTGGTTTTCTCGGGGATCTCCCGCCTCTTCATTCCGGTGCTACTCTATACTCACCTCATGTCACCCCTCACCAGAGCTAAAGACCTCGATGTTAAGCGCTGGCCAAAATCTCTCACTCGCTCAATGTCTTGAACATTTTTATTCTAAATTGTGGCCATGAAAATATTTTAAGTTATTCTAATGAGAAATACCCGCCATACCAATTGATCAAACCAAACAAAACTTTATATGTGGAAAGTAATTCTTAATCAGGAAGAACGAAATAAAATAGCCTCTTCATGCCGTATTTCATACCATACTACTAAATAAATAAATATCGTATGATGAAGGTACTCGAGAGCCAGGGTATCGCATCCAGAAAGCAGATTTTATTAATGGGAGCTTGTAGGCAATATGCGTACCCCGAAGGATGAGATGAACTAAAGCCCTACTATGAAAAACTGGAATTAGAAAGGTGGGGGAAACGGGAGATCCCCCAGAAAGCCTGCCGACCAGCGACATCATCCAGCACGATTCCCACATGCAAAAATATCGGGACCGACACCGCCTGGGATCGAACTCGGATACGAATCTACTCAAGTAGTTTCGAAAAATACTGAACATATACTATCAAAATTTGACGCTTAAATTATACCAAAGGGAGGAATATGACATATTTGCTGCAGCTAGCTTGTTTCTCATGAATTAACACGCTATATTTCTCAGTGAGAAAAACATTGAAAATCTACGTGTAACATTACTAGCACATAACGCCGAGGGTTAATATTGAGAAGGAAAAAAATATGTTTTGGAATGGAGTAACTTCATTGACCTCTTTGTTGTCTTGGCTGGATTAAAATAAATTGTAATTGTTAAATGATTTTCTTTTTTCATCATCAAGCGTTGCAGGAAGATTGGACGTCGGGAAGGCGCATCTACATCAGTTAAGTGAAATGTAAAGTTTAACCAATCTTACACTAAAACCCAGACTTCAGCCTCTCACATACATAACAAACGTATTAGTCTTCATTTATTTTACTTATGGATACCCTGACAGATGGAGTCGTCTTTATGCTTGACGGGACTGAGTTACTGCCGTGTCAATTTTAATTTATTTATACATATAGTGGAGATGTTTTCAGTCCTTATTTTTATTCAAGACGTTTCACTATGTAGCAATAATTATGAAACTTGTTTCTCTTTGTGCCCATCAACAGCTGATTAGATCTAGGAATCACTTCACAGCATGGAAAGGGATAGGCAATCAGTTCTCTAGTTGTTATCTATGCTCTAAGATCGGTATCTCTCATGTTAATATCTTTGACCGAGTAAGTCTTGCGATTGCAGCGCTGCTAGCGGCTGGTCCCTGAACTTAACAAAATGGCGGTGGACATAGTGGGTTATTTGAAATTGAATTGTTTCAATAGGCGGGATATTTGAATTTGTGTTTCATATTTCTTCTTCTTCTTGACACATTTTTATATGAACTACTCAAGTCGTAAAGTGAAAAACTTGTAAAGTTAGCAGTTATTTAATTACACGTAATACAGTTTATTAACTACAGATTTCAAGAAATGTTTTATTTACGACTTTGCGACTAGAGTATTTCATAAAAAAATGTATGTAAATTGATTTTTCTTTTAACACTTTTTATGCTTTTTTAAACTCTAGTCCCAAGTAAAACCGTATTTTGAAGTTTGTAGTTAATAAACTGTATTACTTGCATTGGGTGCACTAACTTCTGACCTTACAAGTTTCCTGTTTTCCATCAAGCGGTTGCCCGATTGCAAGTGAATTATTAGTATTATTTGAAGTGCGTGATAGCAGCACCCTTAACTGGCTTAAGTGTATCACAGTACATTAGAAAAATTTTTCGAACCATAATGCAATGGGCGTAAATAATTAAGGATTATGTAGTGCTCCCTACGGTAAAAATTTATAATATCTACTAATTGTGTACCGCCCTAACTAATGACATGGAGCCACAGTTTATTAATGACTTACAGTTTCTATATCCGTTAAAAGTACATAAAGAAAACTGTAGTTTACTAACTTCGAAATTTTCTACTTTTTGTCATGTTAAGATAGGTTAGTTTCAGTTAGTTTAGATTAGTTTAAGTTAGTTTTGGTTATGTTATTTTGCTAATAAGATTTTCTTTTTTGGTTAGTTTCGGTATGTTAGGTTAGGTTACTTAAGTAAGGTTAGGCAACCTAACCTTCGAAAAATTTAAAACTTAATGATGAAATAACCTGACCGAAACCAACCAAACCTAACCAATGTAACCTAACCTAATAACTTAGAAGTTATAAAACTACCATTTTCTTTATGTCCGACTATTTCTAACGTCTATATAAACATTTTCAATAAACAAACTATACTCCTAAATAATTAGTTTATGCGGTACACGGTGAATAGTGATTCTCTATATTTACTCTCCCTGCCATATGCGATATTACCAATTTCAGAGCTGAATGGTAGAACACTGCTTGACATATTTTTCACAGCTGGTAGTTTAACACACGCATGAATTGTTTGTTTTCTTTCGATATTATAATCTTTAGAACCTCTCCCATGTATATAATGAATTGTAATAATTTTCTGACTACTCCTTAAAAATATATAAAGTGAGTTGAGCTGTAACAACGCATGGATAAGTAGCGGTGTTCCATACCCCAGAGCACTGGCGGGAGCAGAGTTAGGGTCTTTACATGTAATGTTACCTTTATTCTTTAAGGAACAGTCACCTTATGTTATTTCATTTTTGGATATAAACAGTTTACTGCATTGAGGGAAACTTTGCTAAGTTAATAAATGGCACTGAAAAAAAATTATGAGTATGTTGTGCAGTGTAATGGCTGCCTAGCCTAGCCTTACACTTCCAACTGGTGTAGCGATACTATCTGCTAGCTCACTGGTAAAGCTACACATTCGGATGAAAAATAATATAGAATAAAATTTAGTAATGGACGCCAGTAGAAAAACTGCACTTGTCCTGAAAGAATAAGCACAGAAGTAATGCTGACCAGGACTCACTTAGTCTCAGACTCACACACTTCATTGCCTCAGCTCCAGATGAACATATCAAACTTACCATTTAACAACACAACTGCTCTGGCTGAAAGTAATACAAACAAAACACTTGGAAACAAATACTATAGAAAAACAATAGAAGATCAACCAAGGTGCTTAATTTCAAATAAAAATTTATTGCTGGCATAGGTTAATGAAAAACTATAAGCAGATAATAAATAATCAATTACTGAAATATTCTGTCTTGCCACAATTAAAATATTAAATTCAATAAAATAAACTTTACTGCAAGTGATCATCAAAGCCAGCCAGTTGTTTACTTTGTATAATTAGGTTCGTTCATCGTGCCAAGTTTCTGAAGGAAAATATAACAGAATCAATGTTTAAATTTTAGTCTTAGATTAACTTTTTGAGTCCAAATAAAATATTTCAATTTATCTGAGCACTAACTCTTTTCTACAAATTCTCAGGTTTACCGCGGGCAAAATCAATAGAGTTACAATTTCAAAAAATAGGCCTGAGTGGTACTAATAAAATATCTCAATTTCCAACGTTATGTTCACAAGATGGCGTCGTGAAAAATTGAAATTTGATAGCGAAATATCTGACGAGCAACTTAGCTGTCTCGGCGGCTTCGTTTTCGCAGTCCTCTGCTTGTTTCGTTGTTCGCTGCGGCCATGTGCACTCCAAATGCACTTAGGAAACAAACTGCATCTTTTCCCTGAGGCTAACGAACCTGTGCACTTACAGTCCAGCACCACACGGAACTCGCGGAAGGCGGCTAATTAACATGACAAATTCCGCGGATGCCCGAGCCTGGAGCCTTTTCTGTTGTTTCACCACTTGATGGCCCGTCTTCGCCACTCGGCAACTCCAGACAAAACAACGAAACTCGCCATATATTTATTAATTAAAAGCCTAGGTGAGACGTGAAACTTTCACGCCCGCATCTGCCCTAGCTATCCATGGAAGTAGCCCTCTTAAATCGTCGTCTTCATGCGACGCTACCAAAAGTTCATTGTTATTTCAAATTCGGAATTTAGACTGCACAAATTGCGTGCACTTTTACAATTTTGAATTGTTCACACGCCACTCGACACCATGACGACGGCACAACTACAAAGAGCAACCCTTTTGCTCTGCACAAAACCTCTGTGCTGCCTAGAACAACTGGCCCGGCAAAATAATAAATAAAAATTACCAACGAAAATACAAATATTCTTTAAGCATTAGTTACACATAACACATAACACCTCTTCTAGACTCAAAACAATACGTTTAAAATAAGCAAAAACATTTAAAATGTTGAAAATGTGCCATTAATAAGGGAAACTAAAAATATTAATACAATCAAAAATAATAATATTACAGTACACGCTACAATGTGTTAGTTGTTCAATATACTTAATAAAAGATTACATTTTTAAGGCCACTTAACACAGCAATGTGGATCACACTAAAAAAAAAAAAAAAAAAAAAAAAAAAAAAAAAAAAAAAAAAAAAAAAAAAAAAAAAAAAAAAAAAAAAAAAAAAAAAAAAAAAAAAAAAAAAAAAAAAAAAAAAAAAAAAAAAAAAAAAAAAAAAAAAAAAAAAAAAAAAA